>PVJH01023627.1:0-34475 GCA_004026705.1 Nesogale talazaci | reverse complement strand
TAGTTTTTCTTCAGGTTTGTTTTTTTCTTTTAATCCAAAGAAGCTTTTTTTTCATTGTCACAGAATAAATTGCTATAGAGCAAAACTCCTCTTTCTGGGCCACAATTTTCCCATGGCATTCCTTAAAAGAGTTGAATTGGGGGCCTGTGAGCTCTCTCCGTGAAGCCAGGAGTGGAAAGGAGGTAGGACTGGAGATGTCAAAGGTCAAGAAGCACACAGACGAGACTGTCATTTCTCCTCGAATCAGGCTTGTCCTTCCTATTTTTAAAGTCACCATCTGGTGCTTACATTTTCAGCTTTTGTTATGTGGACAGGTGTGTGGGGATGGAGGGGGGAGGAGAATATTATGTTTCTCTTTCTTTACCAAGAAGGATACCAGAAGGCCAAGGGCTAAGTCCCTGACCCAGATCTTAGGAACCACAGCAGCTATTGGCCTAGGACACTGGGATAGTTCCCATTGTGAAATGCTAAGAGCAGGCTTTGGCTTCTGGGAACTGCCTGGAATATGCAGCATACCTTGGCCAAGCTACAAACAGGTTGCTGTCACTCTCGCCGCCTCACAACTGTCATCATTGCCCTGGGGACAGCTGCTTGGGAAATGAGAGCCCCCTTAGGAGTTCACAGCCTCCTCTCTGAATGGCAGTGACCCTAAAGATGGCGGTGGGGGGGGCGTGCTGTGAACCTCCGATCAACTCACCAACTCATGTTCCATCCCTGCAGCTGCAGCTGAGCTGGCCGCAGGGAGAGTGAGAGTGAGGAGCGAGAGGGTGAAGAGGAGCAGAAGATTGTGCAAGACCTGAGTTTTGGGGCTGAGAAGGAAGCAAGTCAAGGAGGGATCTTCCCTCATTGTTTGTAGACTCCCCAGGCTGCCAGCCGTCACAGCTACTGCCCCCTGTTGTAGAAGCCTCCAAGTGCCCTCTCACTTCTCTGCTCTACACACGTGCGGGAACTGAATGTTCTTCTAGAGGGCAAGGCTGCAGCTCACAGTGAGTGTGAGATGAAGTCACTGTCACATGCCTGGCAGAGGCAAGAGAAGCCACAGGTCTCTGTGTACAGCATGGTGGAATTCCAGCTTTTGACCAGAGAGCGCACTGTGGGCAGGAAAGGGAGCCCAGGGAGTTTCCCTCGCCTGGCCACAGCTCTGTGTCTGGAACAGAGCTCAGGACAGCCAGCCTGTGAAACTGGGATATTTTCAGTTGAGAAAAGCTTCCCCAGCTCATGATATGATAAGTTTTGTGATCCTAAAACACTACTGTCCTCTAACATTTCCCTGAAGACAGTGGAGTCGGAACAGTAACCTTCATCCACACTTATATTTTGTGTATTCGATGTGTAGGGTCTCTCTGTATAAATAACCAACTCAAACCTCACTGCCACAGAGTTCTTTTCAGCGCGATAAGTCTGAGTGAAACCGGCCCACAGCACTTCGATCTATGTGGAAGCTTTCTCCTATGGAGCGGCTGGTGGGCTCGAACCACTGGCCTTTGATTAGCAGCGAATACTTTCACCACCCAGCTCCTGGGGACTTTAGAGTCCCTACGGTGGTTCGTTCACGCAGCTATTTTCTTTTTTCTGAATGTCTCCTGTGTGTCGGCGATGATGATAAATTCAAAGAACGCAAACAGGTAAAGAACTTTTAGCCCGACGAAGAAGCTACAATAAGATGGATGCCTGTTCAAAATGCGATGAAGGAAGGCTCTGCTTTGACGGAAGCAGAGGGGCAGAGGCTTAACTCAGTGGAGGGAGATAGAGGTTGGAGGAAAGAGAGGAGAAAGGGTTTTTTGTTTGTTTGTTTGCTTGCTTCTGTTTGTTTTGTTGCGAAAGTAACACCCAAGCTCTGGCTTAAAGGATGAGGAGGTAACAAGGCCACACAACACAATCGGTCCTTGGGGTTCTCTGGGACTCTGGACACCCGTTACAGTTGCCATTAATGCGCTGTAGTTCCTGGAGATGCCCCAACAAACCCTGTAATTCCCGCCACTGTAGCATCTTATGCAGACACTTGAATGCTGGAAAAGAGAGACTTCACGCCTCACCTCCCTCCTCCCTATCTCTCTCTTTCCAATCCAGCCACCACACACACGGGCCCACTTGGCGCTGACGTGTCGGGTGATTTCTCCACACTGTTGGGGCGCAGTGTGCTTTCCCAGCGGGTTCCCATTCTGGCCACAGGACCTCCTCCAGCTGGCCTGCTCCAGGAGTGGATCTCAGGCTCCACCCTCCCTGCCCCGGGCCTCACCCTGGGGAGCTCAGCAATGCCTTCCCCTTGGATGGTGACCTCCTGGGTCCTGTCACTGCCCCGACTATCGCCCGCCCCCCCCCCAAAACACACACACCACACACACACTTCTTGGCATGCCCACCGTCTGCCGGCTGGTTCATCTCCCTGTCACCAAATTTGAATGGGCCAGCAAACTGGTTTGCCTTCTTCCTGTGTGCCCTGTGGGGCCAGGAGCTTGGACGCACTCATCTTGGATGACGGGCCCACAGTAAGCGCTTGTTGCAGCGCGGTTGCTGCTGTCCGTCCCACTCATGCTCACACAGCAGCCCACAGCCGCGGCTCACTGGCTTGATTCTTGTTTAAGGCCCTAGGGGAATGCAACGAATTCTAAATATTTCTCAAAGATTCCAGTGTTCAGTCCAACAACCCTAGAGTTGTCTGGCCCAAGCACCCGCCGGCTCTCGAGGAGGAAGCCACTTGGAGACTTCTCCGGCAAAGGCCACTTTGGGAGCCCCTGCCTGCCCGCTTGGGCAGGGAAACTGAGGAAAGGGAAGAGAGAGTATGCCCATGAATTCTTTATTCTTTATTCCAATGAACTCAGAGACCTTTGGGTTTAGGGCACAGCCCACTTTGTTACACATATGGTTACCTGTCCTTAGGGGGGATTGTATACCCCTGGAGGATATAAGCTGACGTTGGAAATACATTGTCTCTCTCTGGGAGGACCTGGCTCCTCATGTCATGGCAGAGGTGAACTTTGCATACTCCGAATAGTTTGATGTGTCTACCATTTACCCTTCAGTTACACAGCCGCCCCCCTGGAACCCAGATTGTAGAGACTGGCACCCCACAACGCCCAAGCCACATGGCACTGTTCCCCTTCTTGCAGTTTCCCAAGCGTCCTGCAGCAGGAGGGCTCCAGGCCGCGAATGGCCACGCATGCAGTGAGAAGTCGGCAGGCCAATCAAATAGAAGGAGCAGTTGGCTGATCACCACACCCCCAACTCTTCATTATGTTCCACACTCCCTGTGCCCACAGCTCACAGCCGGTGAACGAGGGAAGGTGTGAGAAAATGCCCAAACATAATGGGAGCCACAAGTTCCATTTGCTCCCTATTGGTGAGCTTCGCCTTTTTATTTTTCCGGTCTCTTGCTTTCTGAGGGTCAGACCAGGATGCAACTGCCCTACCCAGTTCCCTGCTTCAGCTGGCAAGGCTCACTTCCTCCTGCATGACATCCCTGAGGAGAAGCCACATGAACCTACCCTGATGCAGCCCTGGGTGCTGGAGCAGCCATGTGGAGACCCCTGCCAGCATTGAGTTGCTTACAGGCTCACTGATTTAGCTTTCCTCCTGCAGGAATTGTGTGTGTTTTTGTGAGATCGAGGAGGACTTTGTTGATCGGTGTCAGACATATGGGCCAATGTTGAACTCATGAGCTTGGACAGCACTGTGTGAGATTCCACTAGGTTGAAGCCCTAGCCTTCTCTGCCAGCTGCCATACCTGCTTCACTGTCTGCCAGGACCAGGGATCACCACGACTGCTCGAGCTCACTCGTGGCTGCCTAAAGCCTTTCTGAACTTTCTGATCAGGCTGTGCCTGATCGTGGATGCGATCTTCACTTGCCTGGGGTGGAGAACAAAGTGTCCATCTCTGTTTTAGGAAAGGAATAGCTGTTCCCTCTCACCCATCCATGTTTGTGCCCCAGGTGCCTGGTCACATCCTCACCTCTCTCCTCTCGCTTTCCCCCCAGGGGAGAAGGAGCCCCAGCCAACCTGTGCTGCTCCAAAACAGGAGGATGTGTTCTACTTGTCAAGGCATCAGAATGGTAGGCAAGGGGGTGGGCATAAGGGTTAGGTGCCAGTGTCCCCAGGGCAGAGCTCTGCCCCCCCCTAAGAAAAGCCATGTTGAGGAGACTGTGAGGGGATCCCCTTCGGGGAAGGCCTTAAAACTGGAACGGACTGCAAGTGAGGAAGCACCCAATAACTGAACCAATACTGTAAGACTTTTAACAAACCAAAGGTGGGGCAGAGCTGACAAGATGGATGGGATGGGATGAAATGAGATGGGGAGGGAAGGGAAGGGAAGGGAAGGGGCTGAGCTGCCTTATTTGGGAGGGTAACTACCCTCAGAGAGTTCAGATTCAGGGGCATATGAAATAGTTTCTTCTCTCTTCACATCTTCCCAATTCACATGCTCACACACACACATAGACATGCACACAGGCACATGCACACACACACACACACACACACACGAAGGAAAGTCTTTCTCTGCCGTTACAATTATGAAACAAGCAGTTTTCCTTTTAGATTCATCATTCATTCAGTCACAATCTCCGGGTGGGAGGGAACCTCTTCAGAGAGAGTAGTTCTAATTAGTGAAGAGTGACTCACACTGCAGTTATCGATGATTGGGGGTGGGGGGAGAGATCAGGATCAGGGCAGTATTCGTGTTCCCGGAAAAGGGAGGATATCAAGGAGACTGTGGAAGAATCAAGAACAAACCTCTACCATTGGCTGGAGGTACTGACAAAAGGGGTCTTCTGAAGTCAGGGCGGGTAGTAGGGATAGTTAGGGTCCCCACTGTTGTTGTTAGAGGTGCCGGTGAGTCCATTCTGGCTCATCGTGACCCTGCCCACAATGGGTGAAAACCCTGCCTGGTCCTGCATCATCCTCACTGTTGTTCTTAGGTTTGAACCCATTGTTGCAATCACTGGCTCATTCCATCTTGTCTAGGCCTTCCTCTTTTTTGCCGCCCCTCTACTGTGCCAAGCATGATGTCCTTCTCCAGGAACTGGTCTCTCCTGACCACATGTCCAAAGTCCTTTAGCCCTAAGAAATAGTCTGGCTGTACTTCTTCCAAGGCAGATTTGTTTGTTCTTTGGCAGTCTATGGTACTTTCAATATTCTTCACCAGCACCATAATTCAAACTCATTGGTTCTTCTTTGGTCCTCCTTACTCAGCGTCCAACTTTCACATACATGTAAGCAATGGAAAATATCATGGCTTGGGTCAGACTCACCTTGATCCTCTAAGGAACATCCTAGCTTTCCAACACTTTAACGAGAACTTGTGCAACAGATTTACCTAGTGGAATGCATCATTCGATTCTCGCTCTTTCTCTCTCCCCCATTATACCCTCCCCCTTTCATTTGATCTCAACTGCTACTTCCAGGAGCAATGATTGTGGGTCTAAGTAAAACAAAATCCCTAACAACTTCAATTTTTTTCTCCATTTATCATGTTACCTATTGGCCCAGTTGTGTGTATTTGGGTTTTCTTTACACTGTTAATCAAGTTCTCCTCACTTCAACAAGCAAGGTTGTGTTTTCTGCATGCAGCAGCAGGTTGTTAATAAGCTTTCTCCAGTCCTGCAGCCAAATTCTTCACGTAATCCAGCTTCTCTGATTATTTGCTCAGCATAGAGATTGACTATATGTGGCAAGAGGATATAACTTTAATGTACCTTTCCTGGTTTTAAACCATTCAATATGCCCTTGTTTTTTCATTTTTTGTGTTTTGCACAACTGCCTCTTAATTCATGTACAAGTTGCACATGAGCCCTATGAAGCATTCTAGAATTCTCATTCATCTCAAGGCTATCTATATCATTATTATCCATAAAGTTTCAATTATTAATAGATGAGTATGTATTATAGAAATATGAATCTAGGGTTCACATCAGAATGGATATTAGAGTCAACTTAGGCTGAAGGTTAACTTACCTAAATGATCAGGTTCATGGTAGAGTTGAGGAAAGCTCTCTTCAGCTCTGAGATCCTAGGAGTTTTCTAGAAGAAAGCTATGAGTTAGCTATACAATAAGAGGAATAGTGCGGGAGAGAAGAAACAGAGGAGACCTCAGAGAGGCTCCTTCCATGAGTTCCTCAGGTTAGTGGGACAAGGAAGGGAGCAACAACTTTGTGACAGTTTTGTGAGAGGTAAGGAAATTTATCCAAAGCCATTGCAAAAGTATACTTCAGTATTGCAATCGATGTTTGTGTTGTATATCAACAAGAGCATGTTGCTCAATACCAACATTGACAGGAATCCGCGGAGCTAGGATTGGGATTTCTCCTGGTCTTGCTCCTGTAATCACCTCACTTGTGTCCACATTTAGAACACATTGACCCTGGCTTTGGCCAGCGGCTCACGTGGGACCTCAGCAGCTGTCCTTTTCCCAAGACCTCCTCCCCGTTTTTTTTGGATTTTTTTTTTTTTTGCCTTTGTTCAGGCCTGATGGAAGAGGAACCTGCAGGTTGTGGTCTTGGTGTTTGCAGTACTTCTATAGAGTACCCCACCCTTTCCCCTCTCCCTGCCTTAGTATCTAAAGGGGAGGGCCTCAAATACAAGTGCCCAGGAAATCCTTCCTTTCTGCAGCCGAGCTAGCGCCTGCAGATCCAGATGGGAAAACATGCAGAGCCATAGGAAACAAGGGTGAGGGAACACATCCAAACCCATCCAGGAAGGGAGACTGAAGGTCTGCACAGCATCCTCAGCAGTGAGCCGAGTGGAGATGCTCAGCTACCATCATTCTTAATGGTAACAGATTGACTCTGCTCCCACTAAGATCAAGAACAAGGCAAAGCTAATCACTCTCACCACTTCTCTTCAGCAGGCCAATTAACAGCACCCATAAAAGCACACTGCCAGAGAGGTGGTTCCTGTTCTTGTTAAGTGTCACTGGGTTGTTTCAGACTCACAGTGACCCTTTGTGCCACAGAATGAAACGCTGCCCGTCTGTGCCATACTCGCCATTTTGTTTTCACGTCTGCACCCTGGAAGAGTGACTCTCTATAGGATTTCTGAGGCTGTTAATTTTAAAAGGAACAGATGACTTGAACTTTCTCTCATGGGACACCTGGTGTATTTGACTTGCCATCTTTGCTCTTAGAAGTACAATAGTTACCTGAAATTGCCACCAGATGAATTAATAAGGAAAAAAACTAAACCTATCCAGATTCTAGGAAAAGAAGAAATAAAACTGTACAAGGGGGGTACCCCACCTCCCAAATAGAATTTCCCCATACATTGATTGATTGATTTTACAAAACAACCTTAGCACCTTCAAAGGACTGTCCATGACACTTAGTACAGGTGTCAAATCTGCTATTCCATTCTTGGAGACTTTTTAAAAATTATCTGTATGGGTGGCTGGTAGCACCTACCTAGATTTTTTTTCTTCACCTCTTCTATGTTGACGAATTGCTGTTCTTTCATGTCCCTCTGCACTCGTGAAAACCAAAAGCAGTCACTCAGAGCAAGGCCAAATGCGTGTGGTGGTGGTGTGTGGGACAAGAGATGTATGCTGTTTTTTGCCCAAAACTGGCATTCTAAGATGGCTGCATGAGCAGGTGTATTCTCATGGTGGCAAAACCAGTACCCCATCTGCCACAAATCAAGCCTTTTTGGTCACTACTGTTACATAATCTTTTTAGAACCTCTAACTAGAAAGCTTGATTAATAGTCTGACATGGAATAAATTCCAAATGTACTGTAAGTAGACATTTTTGTCTAATCAGGAAGTTGATGGATGTCCAGAATGAGATTTGTCATCAAGAGACATTTCACCTTTTTTGAAATGAGAAGACTGCTCATACATTTGAGTTTTTCCCATAGCACTGTCCTTGTAAGCTGTGCTCAACGTCACAACAGTTTCTTTGGCATTTTTTTCCCAAGCAGAAAACAAAGTTTCATGGCCACAAGCTGTTCTCTTAAATCGGCCACCACAAAAAAACGAGGTCGAAACAAGACTGCTTTTCTGAAAAATTTCACTGTGACGACAGAGAACCTTCCCAGGTGATGTCATTGGGTGCACTAACTGAGAACGAGTTGCTTGATGCTTACCCGGTGGGAAAAATGCATACTATGAAAATCCCCTTCACCCAGAGTAGTTCCAGGGGTGTTTTTTTTTGGGGGGGGTGGTGGGTACCCCCTCATATTCATAGATGACATACTCATGGGTTACTGAGAATCTTAAATAGCTCACACACAAAAATAAATAATACTAGTAAGTGAGTACAGTGGGGTTGTAATATACAACATCAATATGCAAAAGTCAATTTTCTCTACACTACCAATGAACAGTCCAAAAATAAAATTAATAAAGCAATTTCATTTAAAATATTATCAAAAGGAAGAGAACATTTAGGGATACATTTAATGAAAGAAGTACAAGATTTTGGGCTGAGCCCCAGTGGTGTAGTGGTTGAGTGTGGGACTGCGGCCCGCAGATTGGCAGTTCAAATCCAGCGGCAGCTCTCAAGAGCAGCACTGGGTAGCGCCTACGGCCACCAGAGGCAGTGATGCCCCCCCAAAAAAGTACAAGATTTTATACATAAAAAAACGATAGGCATCATTATGAAATATGAAATGTGACCACAATAAAAGAAAACAATTTCATGTTCATGGATTGAAAAACAATATTGTTAAGTTGGTTATATTGTATTTTTTGGACCATAAGACACATCCAGTTTTTAGAGCAGGAAAACAAGAAAAAGATATTTTCAACCAAATAGTACCAGTATACCAGTATACTAAAATATTTATTAAAATAAAGCAAAATATGGTGATATTTAACAGCATAAACTCAACAGGGATGTTAAGAACCATCACCACTTTCATTAACAAATGAGGGGAGGTGTGTGCTGTGTGATCATGTAAACTGACTGACATGGAGCTGACTGCAGGAGCTGGGACTTTCCTCTGAACACACAGCAATCCACAGCATGCAAACAATAGTGAGCACATGGGATCATCAACAAATGTTCTGGGGTACCACACCTTCAGACCATAAGACCCACCCTCGTTACGCCCCCCCCAACTTTGGTGGGGAAAATGTGCATCTTATGATCCAACAAAAATGGTAATTCTTTAACTTATCTACAGATTCAATGTAATGTGTTTCAAATTCTCAGTACTTTTTATTGTAAAATTTGACCAGCAGATCTTAAAATTCACATAGAACTGCAACAGACCCAGAGTAGGCAAAACCTTTCTTTAAAATGAACAAAATAAAAAGATTAAAATGAACAAAATTAGAGGACTCACACTTTCTGATATCAAAACATAATATAATAATTAAGAAAATATGGTTATAGCATAAACGAATACAGACTAATGAAATATGGTAGAATTGGAAGTCTATAAACAAACCTTTACATTGTGGTTAACTACCATACTTTACAAAAAAAATCATACATACAAAAAAATCACTTTATTGGGGGCTCATACAACTCTTACCACAATCCATGTATACATCACTTGTGTCAAGCATATTTGTACACTTGTTGGCCATCATCATTTTCAAAACATTTTCTTTTACTTGACATCTTTGTATCAGTTCATTTTCCCCTCCCTCTTCTACCTCCCTCCCTCCCTCCCTCATGAACCCTTGGTAATTTATAAATTCTTATTATTTTGTCATGTCTTACACTGACCTCAGTCTCCCTTAACCCACTTTTCTGTTGTCCATCCACCTAGAAGGGAGTTATATGTAGATGACTGTGAGAGGTTTCCCCTTTCTCCCCCCACCTTTCCCTTATCCTCTTGGTATGGCTACTGTCAATATTGGTCCTGAGGGGGTTTATCTGTCCTGGATTCCCTGTGTTTCCAGCTCTTATCTGTACATGTGCATATGCTCTGATCTAGCCAGATTTGTAAGGTAGACTTGGCACCATGATAGAATTAGATGAAAGCATTAAAGAATTAGGTGAAAGTTGTGTGTTTCATAGGTGCTAGACTGCACCCGACTGGCTCATTTCCTCCCAGTGACCCTTCTGTAAGGGGATGTCCAAATGTCTACAGATGGGTTTTGGGTCTCCAATATGCACACCCCCTCATTCACAATGATAAGATTTTTTTGTTCTGAGTCTTTGATGCCTGATATGTGATCCTATAGACACCTCATGGTTACACTGGCTGGTTTGTTTTTTTTCCATGTGGGCTTTGTTGCTTCTCAGCTACATGGCTATTTGTTTATCTTCAAGTCTTTAAGACCCCAGAAGCTATATATATTGATAGCTAGACACCATGAGCTTTCTTCACCATATTTGCTTATGCATCCATTTTGTCTTCAGTGATCATGTTGGGAAGGTGAGCATTATGGAATGCCAGGTTAATAAAACAAAGTGTTCTTGTGTTGAGGGAGTGCTTGGGTAGAGGCCCAATGGTGGACAACTGATTTTTGACAGGGTGTCGAGATATTTCAGTGAGAAAAATATATTTTTCTCAGCAAATGGTCCAGGGACAACTGGAGATCTACATGTGAAAGGATGAAGTTAAACCCCTATCTGACACTGTATACAAAAGCATTAATTCAAAACTAAAGACTTAAAATCCAGGAAACTCTTTGAAGAAACCATAAGTGTAAATTTTCATTTCCTTAAATTAGACTGAAAAGACTGAATTGCTTACTTTAAGATGGTTGGTTTTATGGCATGAAAATTACATCTTTAAAAATTGGCATTAGAAAAATATTTTTTAAATAGATGCACTAAATGGATTCCTTTAAAAAAAACGCTAAGGAAAAGATTCCACTGTGGGACCCAGATTGTATAACTACTTCTAGTGCCATGTAACTTTCCACATTCCCATGTAACCCTGGCCCAGGAATGCAATCATTGAGTTTAGAAGAAATATTTACTGATGATTGTGGCTGTGAGTTATCTAGGCTGTCTGCCTTGATTTCCAATAGGTGTATTGCTTGAGTATCTTTTGCCTTGTCTCTGCCCTAACCAGTTCATCTGGCCCTCACACTACCTATTTTGTAACCCTCCCATTATTTGTACTACTCTCTGACACATTCACATCTCTTAAAATAGCTGTCAACCTGGACATCAGGTGGTTTAGCATTCTCTACTATATATTCATTGGTTCCTGAAATCTATTTATGTAATACAATTTATTTCAACAAATATTTATCTGTTTGCAGCCCGTGGGTAATGTGTCAGTCACACATGCACCAAAAAGAGATGATGATGATGATGATGATGATGATGATGATGATGTAGATCTGTCACGAAGGAAACAACTAGATAAACAAATAAATGACAAGTAGAAATAAGTGGTGGGTGGAAATAGAAATAGACCTGTTGGTGAGGGAAAGGTTGATCACAAGGGATTACCCAGAAGAAGACGCTGCATGGATTTCTCAGGAACCAGACGTGAGCCCTGGTGGTGTTGTGGTTATGCATTGGGTTTGGAAATACCAGCTGCTCCAGGGGAGGAGAGCAATTTTGACTCCCACAAAGAGTGGGGGGGAAACCTACAGGGGAAGAACCGCCCTGTCCTTTAGGGTCTCTGTAGGAGGGAATCAACACAATGGCAGTAAATTTGGTTTGGTTTTACTAAAAGTTCCTTAAATGACATATTTCTTCACAGTGGCAAATTCTATCTGTGACAATTTTCCTCTGTGAGATCCTCTGTAAGCCTGAATTAAGAAGCTTGAGAACAGCCATTGTACTGTTCAGGAGAAGGTAGAAAGTTCCCTTCATCTCTCCTAGGAACGGGGTCAACTGTAGATGACATTTTTAAAAAGTGTGAAGTCTGTTACTTGTATGTTCTCATCTCTCTTCATGGTCCTAAGAAACACTCTCAGTATCTCTCAGCAACCTCAGCCTCTTCCAGCACCTGGTCATCAGTTCACCCCCTTCCCCCTCTCCCCTCCCCCCCACCTGGGCTATAAAGTGGGGAGAACGTGGTGCCTAAAGGCCGTGGGTGCTTGTCATTCAGCACTTTTGCTCTTTTCAGGCTCCTCGTAAGTTACTTGACACAGAATAATGTGGAATTTTTCTGAGTCATAAATTTAAGTCACAAGTCACTTAGTAAGCCAGCTGCACATCTTCATCCACATCTTTGTGATTACTGTATAGACTTGCGTAGAAACTGAGTTTTTACAGCACATTTCCAATGCAGTTTTTGTGATAAAACTAGGTGCCTCAGATGATACTCAGGTTGGCTTGTACTTGAGTATATATGGTATTATTATTTTTTCATTCTCTTGACTACAGTAATTTAAAAAAATAAATCTTAATGCTTCTTAAGGAAAATATGGTCTCCAAAAATATGGGTTCCTAGGTAGAAGACCAATATCGAAGGTTAGTAGCAAATGTTTAGACGAAAGTGATGTATCTTAACCTGTTAATGGTTTACAGGATTTTAGCCCCACATGAAGGTCACACTTAAATGTTTTGAATGTCTTCCAAGTGGGGGCCATTCATTCATTTATTCAATCAACGGATCTTTCTTAGACACTGTGTTAGAAATCTAGACATACAAATATAGAAACATTGTTTCTGTCACCATGAAACTGAAATCTATCTGGGAAGCCTGATAGCAAGCAAGTGAACATAAAAAAAAAAAGACTGCATTTGGGGATAACGAGACCCCAGAGAACAGTAGAAATAGAAAGTCAAGGTTTACCTGCAAGTCCAGGAGTCCATAGTCTCTGTGAGAAAGTGATGGGTAACTAACCTGGACCAGAAGAATGTGTGGGGAGCGATTTGGGAAAAGAGAATGTGAAGGTTGCTATTCTTGAAAGGTCCCCTGGGGGAGCAGAGGTTAAATGCTTGCTGGCTGCTGACACTAAGATTGGTGATTTGAACTGACCCTCTACTCAGTGGGAGAAAAATGTGACAGTCTACTCCCATAAAGATGATAGCCTTGGAAACCCTCAGTCCTATGCATCACTGGGGGGCCAACTCAAGAGCAACAGAAACTAATCTTGAGCTCCGGGGCTTCAGAATCTAACAACCCGGGGAAGAACAAACATCTTGTGACTTGGAGAGCAGAGAGAAGACTTAGAGTTCATTCAGGCCACAGGAGGATGTCTGAGTGACTGTGGTATTAATCCCAACTTGATTAATCAAGTTGATACATTATCAAGGTGATACATTATTAAAGTCAGAATGCAGTTTGGTGAAACACTCTAAATAAAGCTTTCTTTCTCAGCTACAGCCAAGAACTGTGCTCATCCCAGATGATCTGAAACTCTCCTTTGAGAATTTTATGAATCAGAGGTAAGGCAAATCTTTGGATCAGAACATGAGTCTAATTCTGGTTTTTTTTCTAAGTAGAATCTGTAGTGAATGCCTAGGGGATGGACTTATTTACTGGTTTTGTTTTCTAGCTAACTGTAGTCAAGCCAAAATAAACGCAACATTTTTTCATGTTTTGGACAGCTAGTGAAACTACTGTATAAAGTATCATTTTCTGTTCCCCCTTCACAGCAGCAGTGTAAGGAATAAGACTACTTATTTGATAACTCAGACAGAATAAGATACAAATTACCCACCCCCCTGATGACCTATCTGATTCAGAAGGCAGGGAAGACAGCACACAATCTGTCCTGAAGCAAGACAAGCTCTGCTACTTTTTTTTTTTTTGTGGGCAATCACTGCCTCTGGTGGTCGTGGGCACTACCCAGCTGCCACTGGATTTGAACTGCCGAGCCTGCGGGCTGCAGTTCCACACTCAACCACCTATGCCACCGGGGCTCAGCCCTCAGCTACTTTTTTATAGCTCAGTGCCTCTCACCAGTTTATGCTGTTGTCTTTCACTGCTTGCCGTCAAGTTTGAGTGCAACAACATAAATTCAAGGTCAGCATTTTGATTCTCTGGGTCATAAATAAACCCGATATTTAACTCTCAGGTGAGGAGAAAGCACTCAGCGTTTACTTCCCTCGAAAACTCAAAGCCTGTGCTCCGTGTACAAGGCGGCAGCATAGGGAGACTGGCCTTGCTGGAGATGGCTAGAATATACTCATACAACCAACCTTCTGTGAGGACATGTCCAACCAGGTACAGGATGTCTCATCCTGTGGCAATCATTATATCCTTTGTCCTCATATAAAGAGAGGTCATGTAGAAAATCTAATGGCTTCCTGAAACCCTACATTTCCTAGCAGCAGATATTCTGGCTGCCGTTATGAACTCAAGGTTGTTTGTTCCAGCCTGGGATGTAGACTCAAGTGCCCTGGAATGATGAACCATTGCCAGGCCCAGGTAAACAGGTGATTGAAGAAATGGAGTTTTGAGCCAATACAGCCACAAATGTTGCTGACATTAACCTGCACTGATCCTATAATTCTAAGGAGCAATTAGTTTAAATATATATTCTAATATATATTTGGTGTAGACTTTAAATGAATAACTCAAATGAACAAACTACTTTTGATTCAGACTCATGGCAACACTTTAGGACCTGCCCCTGTGGGTGTCTGAGACTGTAATTCTTTATGTTGGATAGAAAGCCTCATCTGTCTCCCTTGGTGTAGATGACTAGGCTATTTAAAAACAGGAATTGCTGAGCATAAGTTTTATTCTTCTTTGGAAGATATTTTTGAAATTTGTTACCCATTTTGTGCATCCTGCTAGTTTGTTACTTTAAAGAAAGTCCCAAATCACAGATTCACTTGTCAGAGCTATTTTAAACATGAAATAGGTCTTAATCCTTTACAACTCAGACCAGGGGTTGATGAAACAGTCCTAAACTCACATCAACACCAACCAGACGTGTCTTTGTTGTTGTTATATGTTGAAGGAAAACACATCATGTCTGTTTGAGACAAAAAAGTATGACTACAAAATAATGGGTTTGGTTCTGGAACTTGCAAAACTGGTCCACGTATGTTATCAGTGTCACTACATGCACAGGCAAGTGGGCTTCTCCTTACTTCAATAACACAGTTTTTAAAAGGGACTTCAGCATAACCCCAACAGAAATTAGAATGGCATTTGTCAGATGGGAGGACGGAGGGAGGAGAAGAACAGGAAAGGGAGGCGGGCAGAGAGGGAGGACAACAGACTTACTGAATCAAGCACAGAAAGAATCTGAAGTCATTCTGTCCTGCAAATACCAGCAGTCTCCAAAGCGGATACTAAAAGGGTGTTTGCTAGGCTTCTCCATCACAAGGAATGCACAAAGGGCAAGTGCATAAAATGGACTGGCTACACTAACTCGCCATTTATTATGTAGTCAAACAAAAATAACTTGGGGAGATCTTGATGAGAATAAAACCAGGATTTAGGGGTCCTCAAACTATTTAAACAGGGGGCCAGTTCATGGTCCCTCAGACAGTTGGAGGGCCAAAGTATAGTTAAAAAACAACAACCAAAAAAAACTATGAACAAATTCACCGTGGGCCCAGGACAGCGGCAGTGGCAAAAACACCCGCAGGTGGGCCACAGTTTGAGTACCAAGTGACTAAATTTGTCAGGATTTTTTGTGGTTTTTTTTTTTTTAAATTCAGCCATTTAAATAAATGGAGAAATCTTTTGGTCTCATATAGAGCCTTGAAGATCAGGAAAAAATGGAATTGGACATCAAGATGTTTTTCTCAAAAATGGAAAGCTTCCATTCGACATATCCTCTCAGTTTTGCCATTGACGGCCACATTTCTGCCCCAGAAGAGTTGCTGCTTTTTCAGAAACTGAAGGATTCTCTATTTAACCTCTCCTGTTTTCAGGGCATGACAGTGGAACAAAACCCTTTTTTCAATGAAGTTTTTCTCGAATGAAATCTACAAAAATGCCTTGAGTAAATCTGCTTTTAAGTAGTCGCCCCAGTCATCTCTCAGAGCTGCGAAGGCGGCCTGGTCACCGGGTTAACAGGTGCTGAATTCAAGAGACCCACTGTGTGTTCAACTCGCTAAAGGCTTAGCCTGGTTCACCAACTCCCTAACGTGTGTGCTTGCTCCCTCTGATTAGGATGAGGGGTCTTCACCCACCAAGAGCCGAGAATGAGCCCAAGCCTCCCCAGGACGACATCCGGACAGGTCTGTTTCTTTCCGAGTACTTCGAGTGTAAGACTGGGTGGCAGAATGGAAAGTTGAAGTCTCTGAAATGCTTTCCAAGTTGACCGAACACATTCTCCTTCCGTCCTTCCTTTGCGGTTTGCTCTCTGTCATGTGCTGACGACTCTTCATCCTTTGATGTCCTCCATCACCCTCGGTTCCCTTGGCCTTCTCATCCGGCCACGGTCCTGCCCAAGCCCATTCTGGGCCCCATCGCTATGCCCCGTTCATGTGAAGAGCCCCATGATCTACTTGCTGAGGAAAGTCCATAGATGTGTGATTAAATCAGAGAAGTAGCCTACAGGTTGCCCTGCTGGTACCCATTAAAGCTTTATCCTCACATTCCTGGATTTGACTTTCCAGGGCTTTCAACCTCAGCCACTGGGGACCAGGGAGTGGGGGGGGAGTGTCTAAGAATGTAACAGTTCACGGAGCAGAATGTCTCATCTTTTCTCCCACCACTGGGCAGCCTGTGCTTTTTAACTGTTGACGGGGTGATGAGCAGCTGCTCTGAACTTTGCTACGTGACCACAGACTAAAGGATCCAGGTTCCGGCTCCAGCTTCGGCCTTGACCTCAGCCTCGTCCTTCAGAGAAGCTCACTTGGGAAGTTGGGAGGGGCCCACTCTGTGAGGGGATGCAATTTGAACACTTCAGGCAGGACAGCCTGTCACCTGAGTAACTTTATCCATTTTCTCATTCGCTCCCCTATCAACCGAAGCTATCTGAAGTGTTTCCTTCATTTGATATATAAGGAAATTCAAGACAGGGAATTATACACTATCCCGGTAGGTTACAGAGGAGCTAGCTCCAGAACGGAGTGGAGAAAGCACCCAAGAAAGGAAACTTTAGGCTAGATGAAGTTTGGTGCTTGGGGATGCCAAAAAGGGGAACCGGAAATGATGTTCAGAACAGAGAGTTGGAGATAGCACTCTAGCAGAGTGAAAGACTGGTCTGTCCGAGGAGTCCCTTCTGATGTATTAAAAACCAGCCTCGTTCTTGGCTCTCAGTCAGCCACAGTGGAGAGACTAAGCTAGAGCTAAGAGTGTCCCCCTAAAGAAAGATTTGTACCTGCTGCACTCTGGTCTATGACCAGCTCATTCTCTTGAAGCCAAGAGGATGCAGGGTGCCAGGCACGTCCACTTTCTTTGAGGATTTTTTGTACCCCCACACTTTCATTCTGATCCTCTTGAATCTGGGATTTCTCAGGCCTGCTCCCTCAAAAGGACAAACCAACACACACACACACACACACGCACGCACGCACGCACACCACATATCCTTCAACAAGAATCATCATTTCTCAACCCTATAACAAGATGACTTTCATCAGCCCTCGCTGTGCACTTCAATAAGCAATAAAAGGGCCAGGCTTGGTGTGCGCAAGAACAGTACATTATTTTCTTTGACAGCCCTTGTTCTTGCCATGTAGTCCCACCTAGGTTGTAGAGCTGACTGAGAGCTAAAGTTTAGCAGCAGTATGATCAAGGCCACTTGTGACCCTTCTGAGCTAAGCCTTAGTTTTGTGGTGTTTTTGAGATCCTGGGGAATCTAGTCCAGGAGCAAAGAATCCTCGCATGAGATCCTAGCCCTGCTGTGTAAGTTTAGCCAAAGCGTTTAAACTCCCTAAGCCTTCTATCCCACCAGTAACACCAGGGAGCTGTTTTGCCCCGCTTAAGTGCCTCATTTTAGAGTGCCAAGATACTCAGCCTCATGTCTGCGTGACCCACAAAACCTGCTGGCACCGTCCCAGCTTCCATGATGTATAGAGTGGAGACAAGTTCATACTGCAGTACTTGCTGCTTATTGCCGAAGCCGCCACCCAGTTGAGCTGTTTCCTGTGGACAAGCTGCAAATACCAGAGGGCTGACTCATCTCAGCAAAGATTACTGCCAATGGTTATCTAAATACATGCTGTTGGTCATAAGTAGTGATGGTTAGCCTTTTTTTTTTCTGGCTCCAGCTAAACCTTATTATTAGCAATAATCCTTGTATTATAGAATCAAGTGAATGAACAGGGTCTGTCTCCACCAGTGATAGAAATTCCTTCTGGTTCCACTGATCTTTGTCATGATCCAAGCATCCCATGGAATTTGGTCTTAATAAGCAGTGCTATGGACGCTAACCACCTGACTTGTGTGTAACTGCCACCTGGCACAGGGTGTGACATGGTACAAAGAGCCCTAGATTGGGATTAATGATATCTGGGTCCTTCTGGACCTCAGTCCATCAGTGCCTGTGACCCAGGACCTCTGCTTCATCCTCATTACAGTGAGGAGACTGAACTGGATCCTGGCTTTGTGTGATTCTGTAAAATCTCTAAGTTCTGATTTAGCTGAACTGAGGAGCTTGTTCCTAAGAATGCTGGACTTTATTTCCATGAATTATTCGGAGACTCCCAAGGGAAAGGTATTCTTTCATGTACCCAGTTAGCTTTCCTTTAAGTGATGTGTCCCCTTGAAAAGCTGAGTATTAATCACCACTTTGTAAGTAGTCTCATATGTAAATAAATGGTCCATAAAATGACGGTTCCCTTTGAAATGCAACAACTTTCCACCTGCTTTCCAAAATGATGTTGTTGTTGTTGTTGCTGTTGCTGTTGCTATATTTGAGGGCAGAACGATAAATGTGATCCCTGAGAATTAAATCCTCCTTTCTCTTTGATTCACATGACAACCCTAGATAAATTTTAGCTTCCTCTCCATTTAATTGGCAGTGAATGGTTTTTAACACTTAGGTTTTGTGCTTCTAGATGCTCCTTTCTGAGGCTTGTTTAACAGTGGTGAGCAATAAGGTGGTTTGACTCAAAGAATTCTCCTGTGAATTTTGAATCTATTTCACATTTTCTTAAGTCTTTGGTGTCCTTTAGTTATTTTGAGTTTTGTTTGCAGCTAGAACTTAAGCAGCCTTTGCCTTTCTTTCTTTCTTTCCACATGCCCTCCAGAGAGCATTCACTACAGACTGCCCATTCTGGGTCCCCGGACTGCTGTCTTCCAAGACTTGCTCGCAGATGCCTACAAAACTCTGCAAGAGAGACAGCCCTCTTCCTTGTCCAGGAAGGAGTCAATCTGCAAGACAATGAGACGCTGAGTGGTCTGAGCTCATCTCTACTGGAGACAAGCAGAGAGTACACCACCTCGCCCAGCTCTTCTCTGACCCTGACGCTCTTGCTTCATACTTTTCCACAACATAACCTGGTCGTGCCTTCCTAAGAGTTTCTGGTATTCTGGGTCAGGCTCCTCCATCCTCCCTACTTCTCCCAAAGACAAGGGTTTCCATTTACATGATTATAAAACGTATCCATTCAACTAGAGCCGTGTAAGTGGATCTCATTTTGTTGTGTTAGAATGTCTTCTTGGTCTTATAATAGACACTATTCTTCTGTTTCTAAGACATGAATTTTCTATGAAAGTTATTTCAGCGCTTCCTTCCTTCAGGGTAGGGAACTAGAAACAGCCTCAGGGGATCCACGTGAATTTAGACTGGGAAGAAAGGAAGAGTGAATGGAGATCACCTTTCTGTGCCTATCTCTTTCCGTTAATGTTGGTCAGCCACAGGCCATAGTGTGATGCACAACTGGAAAGTGGCAAACGACCAATTGTTGCAATCCTCGAGGACATGAACTGTGCCTTGCCCTCCCCTCCCTAGTCACAGCCTTTCCGCCTCACATATATCAGATAGCTAATCATAGCTCATTCAAATGAACACCAACTGCCTGTATTTTGCAGGTTGGTTGCTTGGTCTGAAGATGTAGGTCTCCACCTCTGGTCCCAGTCCAGGCAAGTCAATGGAAAAACTCTAGGCTCACAGACATTATATATATATATATGGGCACATATGCTCCATGCCCAGCTTTGGGAAGGCTCCTATGAAAAAGACTCCTTCTGTTCTTTAAGAGGCAGTGTCCTTACAGAATCCCAGGAATATGACTGACAGACACTGGACCAATCATTGAGAATTGGCCTCAATGCTGAGTCTGATTAAAGAATGGACTTCAGAATTCTAAACCCAAATGACTCCCAAACCAAAAAGGCTGGTTCTGAAGGAAATATCATATGATTCCTGACTTCATTTCCATTCAAGGAGGACAGGCACAGTGTGCACTTCCTCGGGTGGCGAGGCTGTGTACTTAGATTCTGGTCCCTTTGTGTAGTTATCAAAATAGATGTGCCACAAGCAACAGAGTTTGCTTCTCCTGATGTTTGTAAATTAACGGATCCCAGAGAGGATATGGTTACCCACACCCATCCTGTTAAGGAGGAATAGATGCCTCAAAAACAACTCCTTAAAGTTCTTGAAGTCATCTGAATCTTGCATGGATAACGAGATAGAAAGGAGTCCTGTAGCATTGTGGTTGAGCACTTGGCCGCCAACCAGAAAGGTGGCAGTTCAAAGCCACCAGCTCCTCCGAGGAAGGGAGACCTGGCCGTCTGCTTCCGCAGAGGTGGGGCAGGTCGAGGAAGCCCTACTCTGTCCTACAGGCTCGCTATGAATCAGAACTGACTCCATGGTAAAGGGTTTGGTTTTTAATTTTTCAGTCACAGGGCAGACAGTCCCAGGATGACACAAATGGTCCCACGAAGAGTTGGAGGTTTGTTTCCACTCCGAGGTGGCTCAGAAGAAAGACCACATGATCTGCTTCAGAACATTCAGCCTCCGGAAACTCTGTGGGCACAGTTCTGCTTGGGCACACCTGGGTCACCACGGGGCAGAACCCACTTGGCAGCCATGCGTTTGGACTAGGCTTTGGCCAATGAGGTAGGATGCTTGCTAACTCCCACTGTAAAGACTGCAGGCTGGATGCCTCAAGAATCTCATTAAGAAGGTTAACTTCCTGGGGTGATTGGCATCCTAGCATAGGGGCGGAGGAAATGGTCTATCATTAGTAGTTCTTAGACTTTTTTAAAGTTCTGAAAATTATTTACACACATGAGAATGGAGAATACTCTAGAACTTTTAAAAATAGAGTCTATAGCTATTGATACTTATCAGATTAGCAACCAAAATGGAGACATTTTCAAAACATGAGCACACCTTCCATGAACTACCAGACTGATGGTATTAGCCCATGTCTTATAGCTTCTGGAAAAATCCGCAATGCCCTTGTGAGAGAAAGAGAGCTAAAATGTCAAATGACTTTAACCTCACAGAGAAGTGTTTCAGAGGTTCACCAGACCACTTTGAGAAGTTCTAGGGTGTGTGAGGCACCCTTTTGTCTCCATACCTTTGGAAAAGGGGATGTCAACATGCTTCACACAGCCACCTAGGGTCTTCTGAGTCCCTCGATGGGACGTAGGGAGAAAGGTGCAGCAGGTTTTCAAAGTTAATATTGACTTACACCACCCCCTATTGTCATTGTGCTGCTCGTCTGCTTTCCAAACTTATAACCTTAACTTGGCTAATTTATCAAATAAAGTCCCAGTGAAAATAGAGGCAATTGGCTAGTATTATAAGAATTCTCATTGCCTTTAAACATGTCTCTCATCATGGTATAAGGAAAACCCAGATAGGGAATTTTAACCATTGGAAAAGAAACCCAAAGCACTGCCTCACCCCGTGTACTTTCTCATTCCCAGAACATGTCCATCCTAAGACCCCTCCCCCACCTCCTCTACTAACGACCTGGTGTGCACTGAAATCCTTGCCTATTCTGCTTCTGTGACCTCGTTCACACAGATTCAATACAAAAGCTATGCCCAGATTATCAGTTTCCTGAGTCTCCTGCTAAAAAAATGTTTTCTCTTTCAAGTGCTCCAAGTCACAGTTTTTCTCTTACAAACCTATTGGTCAACTGCCCCTCCTTTTCAGAAAAAAAGAAAAGAAAAGAAAATTCACTCAGCATCTCCTGGCAATCAAAAATGTTTGCAAAGTAGGCCCTAATTCAGGATAAAGTGTAGGTATCTGTTTTTGCAGCTCACCTGGATTGCCCCCCAGGGCACTTTGGGAGACACTGCTCTAGAGAGATGGATTTGTGTCAACTCATTTCCATGAATCTGAAGTCCAAACCTGGAACAATGTGACTTTAGCTCCCTCACCAGCTGTGTTGAATGCTGAACCAGCTGGTGAAGTTCCTATTTCCTCTGCTCCTGACGCTGATTCCTGGAGAGCTGTGATACCAAAGCATGCATTTCCTAAATTAAGAAATCCTGCTCTGACAGACTTCTTCTGAAGACCAACCCAGTGCTACTATTTTAATTTCAACTTGAAAAGAGATTGACACATATGCTGCCTGATTTCCACTACCCATAGTAAATGTCTAAAATAAATTGCCGTGGGAACCTTTGCTTCTATTTGTGATGTGGGAGTGCAGTGATCTTGATGTTGTGACACAGCTTTGCCGGTGCTGATTTGGGTCCTTAGAAGTAATGATTCTACTCCCACCAGGGCAGTAAAGCCACACACACACACACAAAAAGTAAATAAGAAGAAGTACTGATAGAAGTACCGAGATTGGCAGTTTCATTTTATCTATAGTATGTTCTTATATCCCAAAGTGTCATATGAAAAGGTCAGGACAATTTCTTCATTATTCAAATCTAGTCATAATGTTATGTATGGTTCAAAGTTATGTAAAGGGCAGATTAATTTTACTAAATGGATAATCTTGAGTTAACTCTTGGTTTCAAGGATGACTTCTGATCTTATTGTTCACACACACACATATAATATAATAAAAATCAGCACATATAAGTAAGACTTATTTGTGGATTCTCTCACCTTCCTTCAACTCGAGAGGGAACTTAAAAACCAATCAATACAATTACTCCAAGGAATGGAAAGAAATGCTGCATACAAAGAAGAGTTGTACTGTCACTTTAAAAATGTAATTCCTCAAGTATTTATTGCAAGATCATTGTCACATTCAGCTGTTAACTGAACCTTGGGGAACCCTGCAGGCACCCTTGGCTGGCTCTGCTCAGAGTCACTCATCACCCTCCTTATCTCTGACTCTCGGAGCTCTGGGGAGGCCCTTCAGGGGCCTGTTGGGACTGGTGGCACCATGCTGGAGCCTCCCATTGTACTGCACGGGAGAAGCGCAGCAAATTTGGCAGAACTGCCTCATCTTCTAGGGAAAGTTCTCTCTGGAGCATTCTGAAGCCAGGAGGCCTTTTTAAAGGTGAGGAGTGCAGATTTCTAAGATGAGGAAGTACAAGCCTTCTATTAGTCAACTTCAATATTTTAATTCTTTCTGAATTAAATCCTTGAAAACCAAAACTATGCTAAAAATGGGTACAATTAACCACCCCTGAGGGGAATATGTCTCCCTCAAGCCTGTGCTAACTTGGCACTTTATCATATAAATACCGCACCCTTATTTTATACATGCAATCCATAGCGCTCTAGAAAATTGTCTAGCTTTCTGAAGATGAGAGCAACATATCATGCTGACACCACAGTCCCACAGGAACGACCTAGGCACACACTGGAGAAATATGCAAAATGGTAAAATAAAATCCATTTCTAGGCTTGTCCAGCAGAGAGAGGACATAAAGAGCAACTGACTGCTGTCGGTGGAGTGGAGGCCGACTCGGATGGACACTATAGGAGAGGGTAGAACTGCCCCCTGTGGGTTCCCGAGACTCTTCACCGGAGTAGAATGGCGGCACAATAAAATCTCTGAATTGGGGCTGTGAGGCTACAGATGGATTAAGTATTAGAAGTTCTCCTTTGAGGAATGGACAATTTCAGCTGGAGAAACAATGCACACACACGCATGCACCTGCCCGGGCACACCCTCGCCCGTCAGTGAAGAGGGCATGCACAGGACGGACAGGGTGGGAGTAAGCACAAGTGACTTGCCGCTCTCGGCCCAGCATCCTGGGATTGCAGCAGCCATACTTTCCATAATACCAACTGCCCTGCTCACATTACAGGAACAAAGATGCAATGGCGTCACCCGTCAGGATAATTGGTCAGGGTTGGAGCGGGATGATGGATGCCCACATTTGCCCATACCACATTGGGTTATCTTTTCTTCTTTGCAAAGTCGTGGGCAAGCTATTTCCCTACCTGGATAGACAACCGGAGCAAAGCCACACAGGACACTGGTAGAAGTGTGCTGTTTCGAGGAAAATTTGTCCCTGAAACTCTTGGACTTGTCCTCAACTTAGCCTTGAGTAGCCAAGATCATCCTGCAGGATCACCTGTAGTCTGCCTCTAGATTCTCACATGAAGCAAATGGCATAGAGTGTTAAGTTATGCAGAAAATAGAGACATGGGAACATTCACTGGCACTGAGCAGTGA
Source organism: Nesogale talazaci (assembly GCA_004026705.1). NCBI lineage: Eukaryota > Metazoa > Chordata > Mammalia > Afrosoricida > Tenrecidae > Nesogale > Nesogale talazaci. Next base: position 10,215 of record PVJH01023627.1, on the reverse strand, counting down.
AATTGGGTGGGTAGGGATGAATAGAAATTGGAGGCAGGGTTGTCACTACTTTTCACAGAACACTATTTTTCTTTTCATCTTTAATCATAAATGTTTCACTGATTGATTAAAAATAAAGCAATAAAACATCAATAAAACCTTTTCAAAGTTGCCAGAGGCTATTTAACTTTGCAATGGGAAACCCAGGAGACTTGTGAATGTCACTGTTTACCTCCTGGGAGCTCCAGCACAGTCCTCGAATAAAACAAAGTTCAGGAAGCTTCCCAGTTAAAGAATACATTTTATCACTTCCCACCACCACCACCACCCCCAAGTGTTACCTCTGAAACACTAACACAGACAAGATGCATCAAATACTTCATACCTATGTAGCATTTCAAACTTTTCAAGGCTTTTCCTTTGGCTTTGAGTTGAATATTCCATCATTCTCTGTGACTCAACAGAAGCAAGCATGTCTTATACACAATACTATTTAACGAATGCAAGCCTTCCTTGGAGCAGCTCTACAAAAATGCTTCCAGAAAGCACCTGGTTCTTCTTTTGTGGAGCTTTTTGCATGGAAAAGACCCTCTTCATAGAGCACGGAATGACCTGGCTGATGCCCAGCCCCCTTCTCTCACTGTTGTGGGGTCTTATTCAGATCAAGAGAGTCCCTCTGGGTCGGAGTATAACTGCTCCCTTGGGTCTCCAAGGCTGTGACTCTTGATAAGAACAGAAAATGCCATCTTTCTCCCACCACACAGCTGTCGAGTTTGAACAACTGTCCTCGTGAGATTCTTAACCCCGCTGGTCCTGGATCATCTACTTTCAGGGATATAAGCTAAAAACACCTTAGCTTTCCTGGCACCTATTTCATCACACTTGCCCTCGCATGTCGGCTCACCAAGAACTAAACCCGTTTTAGTCTATGACTGTTCTTTTTTAGCTGTTGTTTCTGTTTCCCTCAAAAATGGTTTTTAAACCTATTTGTGTGACCCTGTGAAAGAACGCTGGCGGTACAGTGTCTAAATGCTGGACTATTAACTGAGAGATTAGATGTGTAAACCCACAAGCTATTCATCAGGAAAATATGGCAGTCCTCTTTCCATAAAGATTGCAGCTGTGGAAATTCTGTGGAGCAGTTCCACTGTCCTAAAGGATCACTGTGAGTTGAAATCATTCTGAGGATGATGAATTTATATCCTCCCTTATTAAAGTTCCTCTGGCTAGGGTCCTCTAAATCTAGACTCCATCCTTCATGAGTCCCCTTAGATTTATTAATCACAGTCTTTGATATAAATAAGGAACAGGGTCAGGAGCCAACAATTTTAGGGTCTTCCCTTCAGATCAGGGATCCCTAAGACCTTTTAAAATATACATTTCAATGTGAACATATTCAAATGCTCAGAGAAGAAGCAATAGTATGTTGAATACCCTTATACCACCTGCAGTCTACTGTCAGTACTTTGACAGTATTTTCTTTATCTACTTTATGTAGATTCTACATACTCTTTCACGGAACTATGATGTTTTATTATCGAATAGTTCTAATTCTCCTTCAAAGCATAATACCATTATCCCATTGAACAACACCAAATGAGTCATCTTTCCCTATTGCTATTTACACTCAGCTCGTAGACACATTTCCCAAATTGTCCCCAATATGTCTTTTGTTTCTCACTTGTTCACAGCAGAATTAAATAAAGGATGGCACTTTCCATCTCTTTTAGTCTAGTTATGTATTCCAACTTTCCTCTTCATAATACTGACCTATTGAAGAGACCGAGAAAGTGATTTCGTAGAATGGCGCACTCACTCACTACCATCCGTCAAGTCTGGCTCATAGAGACCTTACAAGACAGCGTGGACAGAGCAGCTCCTATAGGTTTTTCCAGGCTGTCCGTCTTTATGGGAATGAGGAGTCTCTTTTTGCTCCCGTGGAGTGGCTGGTGGGTTCAAATTGCTGACCTTGCCATTGACAGTCCAACACAACCCACGAAGCCTCCGGGAGCTCCTGGAATGACAAAGAACTCTTGAAACATCACCCCTCTTTTTGTTCTGTTAGTTTTGAACACTGCTACACCTGATGATCATCTTCTTCCGTAAAGTGTAGGGACTCCGGTGGGAGGGTGGTACTCTGTGCTGTAATAGCTATGGTTGGAATTGACTAGATGGAACACCACCAACTATACCAAAAGGAATAAAACACCGATCTGAATTGTGAGACCCATGAGCATTGATATCATGAGCATTCAGGCTCTGCAGTGGCAGTGGTTCTCAATCTTCCTGATGCCACCAACCTTTCATACAGTTCCTCGTGTTGTGATGACCGCCCCCCCCCCACCATAAAATTATTTTTTCTGCTTCTTCATAACTGTCATTTTGTGACTGTTGTGAATCGGGCGACCCCCATAAAGGGTCATTCCACCCTCAAGGAGTTTGTGGCCCACAGATTGAGAACCACTGTTAGAGTCTTTGACCAAGGGGAAAAAAACTAATGTTTTTTATTTAACATTTAGAAATATGAAGTTTAAAAAAATTAAAGGGAAAGAACCCAAAAGTTTCAAAGTTTTGGGGACAAAGGGGGTCATCAGATGAGCATTTAATAGTCTCCCTGATACATGTCCAAGTCCCTACGTGGTACGACAAATGTTCTTGGCTGCTAATTGAAGGGTTGGAAGTTGGGGTCCACCTGGTATGTCTTAAAAGAAAAGTCTGGCAAATGGATGAAATGTCAGTCACTGAAAACCACATGCAGCACAGGCTACCCTGACACACAGGGGTCTCCAGGGGTCAGATTCACTTGGGGGCCACTGGCCACCATGGAGACAGCACTATTGGTGAATTCACATTTCAGCCTTAGAATAATATCACAAAAAAGCTGCTGTTATCCCCACAATGTAGATACAGAAAATGGATCTTTCAAAAGCTAAATAACGTGTCCACATTCACCCTAACCTGAGAATTAGTCTCAAGTCTTCCTGAAGCGAACTAAATAAGGTGGGGCTTCTGCCACCGCCCTGCTCTGCTTCTCTGCCTGGGAACAAGTGTTCGTTTCTGGTTTGGTACAAAATCTAAAGTTTCCTATCATCTAATCATTTCAACCTCGCTTTGAGTTAAGCCCCCATAGCAATTCCTTCCTTGGAACCATCTACCTTTCTGAGAGAGGAAACTCTGAGAGAAAGGAAGTCAAGCCTCATCTTGCTGGACTTCCCCAGGGTGGGAAATACCTTTTGCTTGCTTCTGGGAAAGGCAGCTCTTCTCTCTGCCTGCGAAGCATTCAGAATTATTTAAATGTGTCATGGCTATGGAATGGGAAGGGAGGGAGGGGCCAGGAAGAACCAGGTCCTGATGTGAAATTTGCCCACAGGACAGACAAGGTTTGGGAAATAGAAGGACAGGTATTAAGACAAGCTAAACCAAGAGCATGACAAAGTGGGTAAATTATGTCTTGCACCCATCAGTGTCAGGCCAGCAGCTGAAACCCAAGCAAAAGCGAAGAGTCCGGCAGTGGGGCGTGGAAGTGAAAAGGTGTGTGTGGACTTAGGTGCTTGAAAATGTGGAGGAAAGGAATATGGAAGTCTGGAAGCTTGCCCCAGTTTAGGAGTCTGGGCAAAGCTCCGTCACTAGACAAGATTTGAGGGACTTGAATCCTTTTTAGGGAAGGGAGTCTAGGCAGATCAAAACTGGAAAACAGTTTTTTAGTGGCCCACAACACAATCTCTGGGGGAAGAGGATGCAGACAGAAATTACATTCAATGTTGAAATAATTCATGTGTGTGCACAACTGACTTATGTGAAGAGGGGTGGGTCTTCAAGAATTTAATGGGGGAAAAATCTTTTCTATGTTTCCATGAGCTTTTTTAATGCTCATTCATTTGTGTGTGTGTGTGTGTGTGTGTAAACTATCTTTGTGTTAATAATACAAAATGAAAGGGAATCTGAACTAAGTTTTATAGTTGCTAAGGATATGTAGAAGGTTGTTTATAGCTAAAAATAAAATGTTTTCGCACATTGGTAATTTTCAAGGGGATTGTGAAATTTTAATGTTAGAGAAAAGGGACCACAGCTTAAATACTAAGAAACTTTTGAGGAGTAGGAGGAACGTGAGAAGGGTCAGTTAATCAGAACTCCTGTCCGTCTGGTTTATTTTGACTCAATAAATGTTCACTTAAAGTCTCCTAAGGTGCAGGCATTGTCTTGGGTGCTATGTGTAGAGAATATAGCCAAATTCTGCTCTTAAGCAGCCTATAATCTAATTGGGTTGTTGGGTAGGTTCAAACCCCCAACCTCTCAGCAGCTGACATGTTAATCTTTCCCAACACCAAACTGTCCCCAAACCCGAACCCACGTCTATTGAGTTGATTTCAAATCATGATGAACCTATAGGGTTTCCTAGACTATAAATCCTTAAGGAAGCAGAGAGCCTGTGTGGTCATTGGAACAAAATGTCAAACACAGCAGATAAATATACATTGCACCTGGAGAAATTGGCGCTTTCGGACCACTGGCACCATTGTGGTAGCAGCCCACGTCACCACCAGGGCTCCTTAATTGGTAGGTTAACAGATACTCAAATATAAGAGTGCTCTGATGGAATTGTGCCACGGGCAGGAGACAAAGCCTCTTGCCCAGGCAATGGGTAGCCAGAGAGGGTTTCCTAGAAGAGCTTACTTGTCCAGAAACTAATGTTTAGGGAGCACATGGTACCAGATGGGCTACACTGAGCTAGGTTCTAGACTCTAAAGTTAGACTCTGTTAGCATCTACAGCAGGGGTTTTCAACCTCTGGGTTGTGCGTGACCCCTTTTGGGGTCACCCAGATTGATAACAGTAGCAAAATTAGATCCCAGAGGTCACCCAATTGATAACAGTGGCAAAATTGCAGTTATGAAATAGCAACGGAAATCATTTTATGGTTGGAGGGTTACAGCAACATGAGGAACTGTATGAAAGGTGGCAGCATGAGGAAGGTTGAGAACCACTGGAGAGGAATGATAAATTGTAGTGATCTCAAGCTTGAGATCTGTGCTTTTACTGGGTAAGTCTTAGGTGGACAATGCTATCATGAGCAAGTGACTTGCCTCCTTAGAACTTGGTGTCCTCGTCTACAACATCAAGATAATGTAGATGTAGTACAGTAAGCACACTGTGGCAGGGATTAGATGTTCTTCACTAACTTTACCAGGGAAAGAGATCTGTATCATTAAGGCTAATAATCCCTATGAAGTGAAGGTCAAACATACCTCTACCTTCCTTCCAGCTCTTTTTTTCCCCACCAATTCTAATGAGTCATCCCTTCCACAGTACTCTCCACTTCTCTGTTGGGTTTCATAGTTGGCCACAATGAGCACATGGAATTCACAGACAAAACTCATAATTATGGGGCTTTTAAGAGAATTCCCCAGTGGCAGGCCAGAATCATGAACAACTCAGAACAGTTTTTGATCAGAATGGATCCTGGGCCTTGTCCACAGTCAAGCCATTCTCTAGCCCTCACCCTTTTGACTTGACCTCCACCCGCTCCAGCAAGTGTTACAAAGTTCAGGCACCCCACTCCACCACCAGGCCATGTCCCCCAAGGAGTGTTCGTTTGTCTTGCTCTGTGAGCCACTGCACTGTCTCCTGTTGGTCTTCTCCATCTACTGCTGTCAGTTTCCTGCTACACTGCAGCTGCCGCTGCTTGCTATCTTGTGCCATGTTCAGTCTTACGGCTCTCTCTCTCTCTCGCTCTCGCTCTCTCTCCTGCCTTCTCCTCTGTTTCCTGGACTTGGACCAACCCTATCACTTGATGGGAGTCACAATGATGAGAAAGACCATGTAAGAGTAATCCATTACATTGCAAGAATCTACCTCAGAGGACCGTTGTGAGGATTAAATAGAGCAATTTTGTAAAGTACTTTAGGACATAGCCCTCCATAAATATTATTTGATTTTAAAATGTGAAATCATTACTTAATTTTAAATGTATTATGACCAGATGGATCTGAAATTGTGCTTAGAGTAATTTCCATACTTAGAACTCTTCTTTTCATACCAATCTGAGTTTTTGTTCTCTTCATTTACTTACAAGAGAGTAAAATAGGATGATAGGAATTGACAAGTGAATTACAATGTGACTGTCCCTGTTTAGCAAGAAAGCTGTCTCAGCCAGATCTAGCATTTCCTGTCGTGGCTCCCTTGTTTGTCATTCATTCAGTATATGAATTCCAATTATGTATCAGGAGGTATGGCTTATGGTAGCCTTATAAAGATGATTTTAAAGATGATTTATAGAGCAATACTTTTCCATTGGAATGCACAGTCAAAGGAAAGAGGCAGACATGAAAACAAGGCATTGCTATATCTTGTGATAGGTGATAAAAGAGATATACAAAAACTTCTTTCAGAACATCCCTCCCCCCCACACACACACACACAGAGTAATTACCACAGATTGCCCCATATCTGAGAACAGTTCATGGAGGAGGTAACCTTTGAGTTGGGTTTGCCAAGCAAATATTGGTGGGACATAAAAATTTCGGAAGAGGTTGCTTATGCAAAGGCCCCAATGCACTAATTAAAAATAATGCAGTCAGGGGGGAAGACATATAAGAATTGAACAAAAAAGGCCATGAGATTAGAGAAGCAAACCTCAAAGCAAGCACACCGCTGTTGAGTGGATTCCATCTCATGGCAACGCTAGGAGCTTCCGAGACCGGAAAGCTTTCTGGGAGCAGACTGCCTCACCTTCCTCCTGCTGAGGATCTGATTCGTGTCAAAGACTGACCTTTGTGTCAGCGGTTCACCAACGATCCCACAGAGGTCAGCACCTGTTGCTGACAGGGCAAGACTTACTCTACAGGTGGGAGTGTGATCAGAATCGGATCACATATTGTGGCAACTGAGGACAGAGAGAAGTGACTCGAGAGATCATTGTTTCTAAAAACCGGTGTCATGTTGTCGGTAGGTGCTCAAGTGGGCTGCGATTCATAGTGATCCTCTCTGTATACAACAGAACAAAGCCTTGCCCAGCCCTGTGCCAGTCTCACAATTGATGCCCTGTTAGAGCCCACGGTGCCAGTTGCTGTGTCCATCTATCTCGTCAAGGCTCTTCCTCTTTTTCACTGACCCTTCGATTTGCCAAGCATGCTGTCCTTTTCCACAGACTGGTCTCCCCTGACATGTCTGAAGGACATGAGACAACGTAACTGGCTGTAACTCTTCCAAGGCACATTTTGTTATTGTTGTTATTCTGGCAATCTACTGTATTTTCAATATTTTTCACTAGCACCGTAATTCAAATGCACCAGTTCTTCTGTGGTTGTCTTATTTTCTAATTTTCACATGCATAGGAAGCAATTGAAAAGTCCATGGCTTGGGTCAGGCACTCCTTAGTTCTCAAACTGACTTCCTTGCTCTTCAAACATTTGCCCGATGCAACATGTCAATTGATTTCTGGGCTGATGCTTCCATTATGAAATCTTTGTCGACTCTGATTTTTTTCTCTGTTTATCATTATGTCCTCTATTGGTCCAGTTATGAGAATTTGGGGCTTTGTTAACACTGAGTAGCTAACTATACTAAAAGCTTCAGTCTTTTAACTACATCAACAAATACTTCAATTCCTTCTCAATTTCAATAAGCAGATTTTGTCATACGCTTACCGGCGGTGGTTATTATGCCTTCCTTCCATCCTGGTGCCTCATTTTTCTGCATAGAGTCCAGCTTCTCAGTTTATTTGCTCAGCATAAAGGTAGACTGATTAAATATGGTGAAAGGAGTCAAAGCATACCTTTCCTTATTTTAAACCCTGTCATGTCCTCTTGTTCTGCTTGAATGATCATCTCAATGCTTGTACAGGTTCCACAAGAACACAATGAGATATTCTGGAATTCCCAGTCTTCTTAATTTTATCTATAGTTTGTTGTGGTCCACATACAGTTTAATCCCTTTACATAGTCTGCAACACACAAGTAAACATTTTTCTGACTTTTTTTGCTGATAGCTTGGATCCATTTGACATCAGCAATGATATCCCTCGTGCCTTATTTGCTTTTGAATCTGGCTTAAATTTCTGACTTCCCTGGTCAGTTTGCTGCTGCTATCATTGTTGAATTGTCTGCAGCAAAATTGAACTTGTCTACGGTATTAATGATATTGTTTGATAGTTTTCACATTACGTTGCATTATCTTTCTTTGGAATGGGCACAAATATGGATCTTTTCCTGTCAGTTGGTCAGTAACTGTCTTCCAAATTTCTTGGCCTAGACAGGTGAGTGTTTCCATCAGTTGTGGAAAACATTTCAGTTGGTAATTCTACCACTTCTTGGAGCCTTCCTGTTGTTATTTTTCTAATCCCTTCAGCACAGCTTGGATTTCTTCCTTCAGGACATTGGGTTCTTGATTATATCCTACTTCTTCAAATCGTAGAAGTGTCAACCAGTTTTTCTTTGGGATAGTGACTCAGCATTCCTTCCATCATCTTGTGTCCTTTAATATTTTGCCTACAGACTCCTTCAATGTTGCAACTCGAGGCTTTCATTTTCCCCTCAGTTATTTCCACTTGAGAAAAGCTGAAGGTGTTCTTCCTGTCTGGGCTTTCTAACTTTGTCTTTTCTAACATCATAGTCTCAAGCTGCCCTTTGAAAGTTTCTATTCGGCTCTTTCGCATCGTCCTTTCTTCCATTCACTTTAGCTACTCTACATTCAAGAGCAAGTTTCAGAGTCTCTTCTCTTCTGATTGTTGCATGAGTGCCCCAGGGACTGATCATTTCCCTGGCCCGTTTAAGAGTAGTCAGGCAGGGAATCAAATATATGGCACAGGCAAAAAGATTTATGAGAAAGACGAGTATCTTGCAAGGGAGGATAAGGCAGGGCCTAGGACAATGCAGATCATAGTAGGTTCTCACTGAACAAGGGAGAAATTGTGTGTTTTTTTAAAAGGGAGATTAGGCGGGAAGGACGTTGTTTATTAATGAAAGAGGTGGAGAATTCTGTGAATTGGGTCTATATGGGTAGGATTTGGGTAATTGGGTATGAGAGCAACAGATGTCCAAAAGTCGACTCTGAGGTAAAAACTTCTAGGTAAGCTGTTATCACTTATTATGGGTGGTACATGTACCAGGTAACTAATTCCTTGGGTTGAACTTCTTTGGGTAGGTATTCTTTACACTTGGGTTCAACTCAAGATTACAGGCCTATAGTTCTCGCCTTTGAACTTAAATTATGACAGCTCTTAGTATACCAATGAAGAAACCAAACACTGCCACTGAATCTATTAAAACCCATAACTCACTGCCTTTGAGTTAATTTCAAATCATCGTGACCCTAAAGAACACACTAGAGTCTCTAGGTTTCCAAGACTTCCCAAGTCTCCAGGAACAGGCAGCCTCATTTTTCTCACATGCAGTGGCTATTTGGTTTGAACTGCTGACCATGATGTGGTTAGCAGTGCACTATATCACCTTATTTCCTTATTTCAACTCATAAGGCCCCTGAAGTTATAAATTGTTAGGAGAGCAACAACTGGTGGGTTAGAAGCTCTGACCTTGTGGTTAGCAGTCCACAGTTTGCACCATAGCATCCCCAGGGCTCGTAGCAGAGTCCCTGGTCTATACAAGGTTCTCAGTACATACTTTTTAGTGGAAAGAATGTAATCATATGTCCTTTTTATTGAACCCCTTTAAATTTCTGGAGCAATGATAAGGCTTATTATCAGGACTGATTATATATGGGATGATATTAAGAAGAACAAAATGATGAGAAATAGAGTAGATTATAAATGATATGAAAAATGGATGAGCATTGCTATCTCACTGTAGCTCCTCCAACACTTGTTACTTTCTGATCTTTTGTATTGGGTTATCGTTGAGGGTGTTAGGTGGTATCTCATAGTTATTTTAATTTGCATTTCTCTTATGACTAGAGATCAGGAACATTCTTTCATATGTTTATTGGCCATTCAGATTTCTGCCCTTGTGAAACTTCTGTTCAGGTCCTTTGCCCACTTCCTCAATGAGCAATTCATTTTTTTCTTATTATAAACTAGCAGAGTAGTGTAGATTTTAGTAATAAGGGCTTTGTCTGATGTATCATAGCTTACAATGTTTTCCCAAGTCTGTGGACTCTCTTATTACTGTCCTGGTGAATGTTTTTGGTGTTTTATCTTCAGTATATTCCACCTGTCAATTTATGCCTCCTCTGTTTTTGTGTCCTTCCTTATTTCTGTGACAAACTTCTGAAGTTTGTCCCAATT
>PVJH01023626.1:0-34467 GCA_004026705.1 Nesogale talazaci | reverse complement strand
TAACCCTTGTTACTATATCATACATTGAAGGTTTCATAATAGTTCTGAACACCTAAATGACTTCAAGAAAAGTTGACAAGAATTCTGTTTCAGTTTGCTTTCTATTGTAAGTAAATTCTATATCAGTCTCATATTTTATGCTTTTTTACTGATTGCTTAAGGTACATGGACTGTGTGCAGAGGTTCAATAACATCTTCAATTTCTGTCTGCTGTTTTGATGTAGCTAATTGAGTTTATTCCAATTTGCAACTAAAAAACTCTGATTTCAGCTGTCATGTAAATATAGATTAAAAGGAGCATAAATATGCAGGTGCTTATCTATATAAACATCTGTACTGTGAAGCAAAACACTTATAAACCTCAGTGATGAAGGCTTCAGGAAAAGTGGGTAAGAGTGGTGACAATCAAAGATTCTGATGTCTTATTAAAGAACAGGCTTACTATCATATTTCAGGAACTGGAGACGGGGTGTATGAAATGTTATAGTTGCTCTTGATTCTACATCATCACGGGTAAATTCACACTGCTTTTCAAAACTGAGACCTTAATTTTTATTAATTAAGTGATAAAGGTCATGTGGATGAATATATAATTTCTGGATTTTCAAGTGAGTCAAAATTTTAGTAATCTAGAATTGCTCTAGAAATTTTCAATATGACTGCTAAACATATCAACTTACTTATTTGTAGTATATGATTTCACCCCCCAAAATTATTGTACATATATAATCTTGCATTTGTCATCTGTTGGGTTCCTGAAAAGATTGAAGGTACTTTTCAAATATACATATAACACTATTATTATAAAAATATATTCATGGTTATGATGAACAAAGAGTAACACAAAAGTTAAAATATTAAATTAAATTCAAAATAAAATTAATATTAATATTAATGCATTCACACTTAAAAAAACTTACTGTCATCAATATGGTTCTAATTTATAGCAACCCTATACAACATGACAGAACTGCCTTTGTGGGGTTCTGTAACTGTAACTCTTTATGAGAGTAGAAAAATCTTTCTCCAGTGGAGGGACTGGAAATTTCAAATGGCTGACCTTGTGCTTATCATCCCAGCATGCACCCACTATGCCATCTCATCCTATTGTTAGGTGGCAGTGAGTCCACTCTGGCTACTAGCTATAATATGTGCAACAGACTGAAATAAGACTTGGTTCTCCAGCACACAATTTTTTTTATGGTTTGGGTCCATTGTTGCAGCCACCGGGTCAATCTGTCTTGTTAAGGGCCTTCATCTCTTTGGCCTTCTTTTTAATTTTGCAAGCATGATATTCTTCCCTAGCTAATGGTCTCTCCTGAAACATATACATTTACATACACAAAGTGTGTGTATATGTATATACACAAACATATATGAGATGAAGTTTTGCCATCATTAATCTCTGGAAAGCATTCTGGTTGTACTTTTCCCAAGACATGTCTGCTATTTTGACAGCTCATGATATAGTCAACGTTTTTGTAGCACCACAATTCAATCTCATTGCTTTTTCTTCTGTCTTTCTTATTCAATGTATGCATTTCACATTCATATAATACGATTGCTTGGATTAGGTACACCATAGTCTTCAAAATAACATCCTTGCCTCTCAAAATGTTAAAGCAACCTATTCATCAGATTTAACGAATGCAATGCGTCATTTTATCTCTTAACTGCTGCTTCCTTCACCACTGATTATGGGTCCTAACAAGATAATATCCTCAACAACTTCAAACCTTTCTCAGCTTATCGTCATGTTACCCATCAGTCCGGTTGTGAAGGCTTTGATTTTCTTAATATTGATTTTCTTAATACTGAGTTGTAACCCATATTGAAGCTGTAGGGCTTGATCTATAGAAGCATGTACTTACTACCAGGCCCGCTCACTTTCAGCAAGCAAAGTTGTGTCATCCGCATATGGCAGACTGTTAATAAATTTTTCTCCAACCTTTCCCTCAATTTTAATCCTAGCATTGATAAAAAATAGGCTCTTAAAAACCATGACAAAGAAGGACAGCTGAATACTCACACAAATCAAGGTTCATAATGTAAAGCCATGTCATGGCTCAGAAGAAGCAAAGATATTTCTGTTCCTGAGACCACAAAGACATTTTTTCCTGAAAATTGTCCTTAAAAAGACAGTCATGCATGTATAACTGTAAGAAAATTATGTTTGCTCACCATGCTTGAAAATAATTCTTTGTTCTCTAAGACCCTTCAGGCCTAGGAGGACAGCAATGTGGGTCAGGAATGCAGCACTTTGCTGAGCTGGTGTAATTCAAAGATAGTTTACTTTGTTAAAAATATATGCTTGGGGGCTGAGCCCTGGTAGCATAGTGGTTGTGTGCAGGACTGCGGAGGTTCAATTCCAGCAGCAGCTCCACAGGAGCAAAGGCTGGGGGTTCTATTCCCACCACCACAGGGCAGCGATGTCCCCAAACAAACAAACAAACAAAATATATGCTTGATGAATTTTCTTCCACTCAGATTTTGATAGATAATGCATGACGGTGAGGTTAGCAGTAAGTTCCTGGACAGTTATTCTATGTGTCTAATTGCAAGCAGAGTGGCACACTTTTCATAATATCTTACTGAAGGATAAATTAAGATTGAGTTGTTTAAACAGAATCAGTATCAAACTCAAAGCAGATCTTCACCATGAAGTTTGAAAACATCCTTTTCCAGAGACAGTTTTTAAAATTTGTTTTGAATCCACATTGACAAATACATAATCTGGATCTCAAAGTGGCATTGTTTTCTCTATAACTATAATTTGTCTGGGAAAAAATTCTGACTCATGGCCTTTGAGCCCATTCAGACTGATGGACACCTGAATAGGATGAGGTAGACCTGCCCCTGCAGGTTTCTGACACTGGAACTCTTGTTGGGAAGTGCCCCCACTAGGCTACAACAAATCAAGATCAGAAAACATTAAGGATGCAGTTAATTTGTCTGCAGAGGTATCTCTTCCCAACCATACGGGCAGCCTTGTGTCTTTCTAGTCTTGAGTCTTCGAATCATGTGTTTCCTTGGTCCTTTTTTTTGCTCATGGAAGTGTCGTAAGGCTTGTGTAGCACTGTGTATTCCTGAAGGGCCTCAGCATGACTCATTCTGTAATCCAAGAATCCCATCCTTCAATCTCACTCAGTGTTCTTTTTCTGCCACTGCTCTTGGGCCCACTTCACAACTGGCTGTTCTTTCTTGGTGGTAATTTGGTCCTCTCTCCTGCTTCTGAGCTGGCTCACTTTATACCCAGCAGAACGTATAAACTGGCCAGTTTCTGAGTTAAAGTGCTCTACACCTTATTTGAATGCCCCCCTCCCAAGTCATTTGGTGGAAGTAATAAAGACTATGTATGCTCGGATAAGTTATATCAAGCAATTTCACTTCACTGCAGTGTGACACTACATTCATGGATATATGTACATACAAGTGGCTAAATTTCCACTACACACATATAGGATGAAGTTTCAAAAGCATTGTGAAAATAAACCATTGTGTTTCAATTCCATTTCTTTCAAAACCATTTTGGAGTCCCTTCAAATACATCCATAGGTACAATACCCTATTCCATTTCACACCTGTTCAGTTTATGTGTCTATCAATATACTCACTCATATGCTTGGTCATTACTATTTCAGGATTGTACATATAATAGTATTTATCTCTGTTGCCTTGACTCCTGTACTACTCTCAGTGTCTTCCTCTGTCTTGGCATTTTTCTTGCTGACCTCTGCCTTATGCTATATATCCTGCCCCCACCCCCAACTTTACCTATGTTAATAGGTGTCTACTTTCTAGTTCATATGTTTGCAAACTTGTTTCATCTACCACCTCCTTTACAGAAAAAAATTATGTAGCACCTTCTTGACAATTAAATAATTTAGCTGTCACCCACTTTTGGAAACCCAGTTTTAGCTAGTGGTTAGCCCTCCTTCCCCATCTCAGGTTTTGAGTAAAAACTTTTTCTTTACATCTTATGACAGTGGCCAGTTTTTGTGCCTTTGGCATAAACTTCTCATGGCATCCTGTTTTCCGGGTCCCACATGACCTTCTAACATGATGTTATTTTCCATTGTGTGGCTGTTCAAGTTTGCTTTCATTCTTTTGGTGAAATCTTTTCACGTGCATATGTTGAACTGCCAGCTAAAAGATTAGCTGTCCAAGCTCTCCAGCCGCTGCTAGCATAAAGATACACTGTCTGCTCCTGTAAAGACGTATAATCTTTAAAAGTCGATATAGGGTCCCTATGAACTGAAATTGACCCCAGAGCACTGGACTTGGTCATCAGACTTCAATAGCTATCATCGGTCAGATTACAATCTTCCTAATATTTCCTTAAAATACCACAAGCTTTCCATTTCAGTTGCCATCATTCTTTTGCTGTGAACAAATAGGTGAAGAGGTGAAAGAAAGTTGAGCATCTCTATGAGGCATTTCATGAAGGAGTCAGGAAGAGTACAGTGCTACATAACTATGGGCTTCTGTTTATGAAAGGCACAAAACATGCCCCACAAACCAGTTCCTAAATGGTTCAAATACTTTCAAATAGAAATAGAAGAGAGGATCTGAATGCAGAATCAAGTCACCACGTGTCATAGAAATTATATTTTGATAATTGTATCTTCTACATAATAACAATACAATGAGCATGGTGTAACTATTGGCAAGAAAGATATTTTTTAATTTATAGTCTCTCTGTATTTCTATAGAAATTTTCAAATGGGGCTAAAGTATGCTCCTACTTTCCAGCAGAAACACAATGCTAAGACTTGGTAAAATCAAACTGCTTGCCTCAGCAGTGAAAGGGAGATGATTAGAAATAGAATGAAGGTAAACTTGCACATAAACTTGCACTAGGGAATGAGTGGACTAGATAATCACCTAAGAACTGAATGAAAGAGAACTTAATTTCCATCTGTCCTTTGTCAGCTAATCAGGTTGACTACACACCGTAGCGACAGAGTCACAAAGGTTTGTAGACAAAATAGAACATGCAACATTCTCTAAAAAATTTTTAGAAATTGCTCTCTTCCCAAACTCTTTCTCCTACTCCTTTTCCTTAATGTGAAAACTGAAAAAAATTAGAGCAAAACATCAACAAAAATGGATTAAACCTGAAGTAACAAAAATGAAAATTATATATATATCCCTATTGAAATCAGTTATAGAAATTCACTATAGTAGCAGTCTAATCATTTGATTTAAGATGAAAGGTCAATAGTTTAGAGTAAGTTTCTAAAAATAAAATTATAGCTTCTAAAAACAATTCCTAAAAGATGACCCAAATGATGACAACATTAGATGAGTTTTACACTAAAGAAAAAAAAGTGCTACCCAGGCAATAAGAAGAATCTAGATTAAGAGTTGACATATCTGGAAAGAACTTATCATGTTAGAAAAATATGTAGCATAATTTTAACAGAATTAATGTATAAAGTATACTCAGGAGCTAAAACTAAGCTATATTTCAAAAATTTACTCCACATGGAGGAATTATTGTTTAGAATTTGATATTAGGCCATTTGTTTCCTGGCAACATGTCAGTGGGAAAAGTCATTTGTGTAAGTATGACAAACTTAATGTGCAGTACATATGCTGCAACACTTAAAGCAAAGGGGGCTCATAGTCTGTCACAATCAATGTTTTCTAATGTTCACATTGAATACAAATACATGTGTTAAGGTCCAGATATATTCATGTATTCCACAAATTTTTGTTTCTTTATTCATTTACTTGCCTGTTGCATGATTAACAACAGTAATTTGATATAGTGAAATACATTTCCTGTCAGTGGGGGAATCAAATATTAAGAGATATAGAATTTTCTTGTTCCTTTGAACAGTCCTGGCTTGATTCCTGGACAGGGTAGTTCATCCACATCCATCTCTTCTCTGCCAATGGGTGCCTTATGTGTGGTGGAACAGATTTTAATGGAGCTTCTTGCTTGAGACACCCTGGGAAGGAAGGCTTGGAGATCAACATCCAAAAATCAGTTTGAGAAAAACTACTGGAACACAGTGGTCCAATCAGCAACTAGGAATGGTAAAGTATGGGTCGTGAAGAATTATGGTGAAGCATTGGGTAGGAGTCAGAGTCAGACAGGGTGACAGCTAACAACTGTGTATTTAATTAGATGTGTATTTAATTCGAATTTGTGCTGGTGGCAGAGAAATGGGCAGTGGAGGGATAAAAATAGCCTCAGTAAGGTCCTAGGAAATATGATACACTATGCACTCTCCAAACAAGAATGCAACAAAAGCAGCAACATTCCAAACACACACATACACAGAAATAGTAATCCAACCGAGGAGCAAAAATTTTGGTTCACATAGCAATACTTCAGACCAATTTTCTCTGGTCATGCTCTCACATTTCTACAACAGCTATAAAATTATAAATCTTAAAATATGATGCCAAGGCCAGAAACTATATCAGCAGTGGAAAATATTCATCCTTCAATTTTTTCAAACAAGTGTTCATCCATTGGAGTTTCTCCAGAGTTCCAAATAGAAACTGTTAATCTACCTTTTATATTTCCTAAGAGTCAGAGTTTTAAAGAAACAGTGCATGAAGCTGTAAGAGCAGTTCATTAAATGTGCATCATTGGTGTTGGTTTTTAATCTCAGTTCTCTTCGCCCCTCATTGGGCACATGCCACTTTCATTAACATTCAGGGAGTTGCACGCATGCATTAAAGAAAGGAAAGTTCTTGCCGAGTAATGAAGCCCGAAGAGGATGACAACATCATTACTTCTCCCTCCTGCTTTGCACTTATGTTCAATGCCACTACACTATGCCCAATATGTGTCCCCAGCCTCATTTTCTAAAGATAGATTTAAACCCAAAGTCATTCTTCATTATTTCTTAACCATTGTTTTTGGAATTTGTGTTAGTCCAGATAGACTAGAGGAACAAACTTCAAAGACACGCATATCGATATAAGGAAAGGGTTTATATACAAAAGGAATGGGACATAGATAAAGCAGCCCAGTCCAGTTCAAAGTCATAAGTCCAATATTAACCCATATGCCCAAAATCAGTCTATAAAGTCTTCTTCCGACTCATGAAGTCACAGGTCAGTGGGTGCAGAATCCCGGTGCTGACAGGCACCTCACCTCCAGGACTCAGGGTCTATCAACAGCAGAAGCAACTCATCGCTGGCTGAGGTCTCCATCTGGCCGCCCCAGCTTCAGAGGTCTGGCTCCATCAGGGTAAAGCTGTGTGGTCTCTCCGCCGGCTCCTCCAGCTTCTTGAATGCTGCCAGCTTGTCTTGTCCGTGATTAACCGTCTCTGAGACTAACTCCCAACAACTGGGGAAGATAGCTTCTCATCTTCATGAGGGAAATATCGCGAGATTTCCCAGAAGTCCCAGGAGAAAACCATGCCCATATAGTGGCCTCGGTGCCTGTTCAATGGCTATCTCCAGAATAACAGGCTAGACTGCACCCCTACATTTCAATCATAAAATTAACATAAGCACATGACTGCCTCAGAATTGCTACTATATTTCTACAAAAAAATAAACATACTGGTATTTGTATTTTCATGAACAGAGGGACTGTTTAAATCACTTTCATCAATGCCTGCTAATTTCTATAACTCTGCAAAGACCTAGAGTTGGAAAACCAAACAAAGAAAGAAAATTCACCTTATAGCTTATATTGGAAGAACTAAAGAAAAAGTCCAGCCTTGAATGACAGTATAGGGGAAAATGATACAGGAAACATAAAACAAATATGGAAAGAATACTCAGATTCACTGTGCCCAAAGGCATTTGCCAACATTCAACTACTTCAAAAGGTAGCATAAAGAAATGACTAATGATATAGAGAGAAGAATTTCAAGCTGGACTGAAAGCATTTGCAAAAATCAAAGCTGTAGGAATTGCTGGAAGATCAATTGAAATGTTTCAGCAAACGAATGCAAACCAGATGCACTCTCTTGTCTTTTCTAGGAAATTTGGAAGACAGTTACTTGACCAACTGACTGGAGGAGATCCCCATTTGTGCCCGTTGCAAAGAAAGGTGACACAGAATGCGCAAATTAGAGAATAAGATTGTTATCCCATGCAAGTAAATTTTTCGGAGGATCATCCAGCAGTGTTTACAGCTGAACGTTGACAGGCAGCTCCTGGAGGATCAGGTAGGGTTCATAAGAGAGCAAGGGATATCATTGGTGTCAAATGGACCTTGTCCAAAAGTAAAAAATACCAAAAAGATGTCTACTTCTCTCTCACTGACAATACAAAGCATTTGATTTTGTGAATTATAGCAAACTGGATAATGGAACTTCCAGAACTCTTCATTACGCTTATGGGGAACTAGTACATGGCTCAAGAGGCAATTGTGTGAACAGAATAAGGACATACTTCATAGTTCAAAATCCAAAAGGTGTGCACCAGACTTGCTTCTTCTCCCCATACCTACTAAATGTGTAAACCAAAAAAATAATCAGAGAATCTGGATTATATGAAGAAGAATGAAGCATCAGGAATGGAGAAAGTCATTTTAGGCTGGGATGACTACAGAAATGAATCCAAAGACATTCACATATGTGTAAGAGAGAGCTTCATATCAAGAAATAGTTATATCAGGAAAACACCCTAGCCCAGTCCAGATATATAGCCAATGTTTGTATGGTAACTAGAGTGTTAATTATTTGCTTTTGCAGCTCCTCTTTGTATCATACCAGGCCCCCAAGGTCCCCAATACTTCTTAAAGTATTGCCCACTTTAAGAAACATTGACTGAAAGGAAAGCAGAAATAAATGAGAAAATGGCAAGGAGAGAAAAAAGCGAAAACTAAAGTCACTTGGTGGAAAATGAAACACTCTAGAGAAGGTGAAAACTTTGAGATGGTTCTTTCCAAAATAAAGTCACATGGACTTGAATAGAGAAGATGATGATTGCCATTTCTATATCATAAGTAAGAAAACACTCTTTGGGGTATGGCTAACTGCTTAAGGGAAGGGGAGAAGAGAGTGACTAAAGGAAAAAAAAACTTTGCAAACTCTGTTCATCTATGAAATGAAGCCAGCAAGATTAAGCCAGCATGACTGAGAAATACAGCTTAGTGCTTGAGAAGAAACAACACCTACTTATATAATCAAAGGGAGATAGTGGAGAGGCAAGCTAGGAAAATGGTGGATCAATAAATTAACAAAGACTTTATTTTTAAATTAAGAGCAATAGGATAAAGAATATAGTTTTTACAAAGACCATAAAGGATTTTTGAAGAGTAGAATAGAGTGTGCTTTAAGGCCATGGGCAAATAAGGCAAGAAAGTCCATGTATTCTAAAGTCCTTCACTTCAGAAGATTAGACTTTGAAGATCTGTACCAATAGAAAGCATTTAATGCATACTAAAAATGTTAAGCCATAGTTTAGGCTAATGTGTTCAAGTTCTGTAGGTTAATGACCTTCTTCCTGTTATTACTAGTCAATATCAACTGGATCATTAAAAACTGCCTTGTGTTAATGAATTCTTAACTGATCCCTGGAACGTGATTTACAGAATCTTCAGAAGTTTACAACAAACAGAATGGCTACCTTCTAATGAAATATTTAGCTAAATTTTAAAAATCAGACAGGATGATTGCTTAATATATCTTTGAGCTCTCTCTTTTATTCAGGTTTCTCACATAAGGGAAGAAATATTAAAATGAATTTCATGCATTCTTTATTATGTTGGTCTTTAGATCAAGAGAACCCAATGAAGTGATTGAACTTCTAAACCTGGTGCTTGAGTACCTGACTTTCAGATTAGTAAAACAAGTTCATTTTATCTTAATTTAATAGGGTATATACAATATTATATAAGAACATGAGTTTTAACTTTATGTTTAACTTTAATGTTTAACTTAATTTGGGAAAGCCTTTCTGCTTTACATTTTAGATATGTGAAACTATCTGAATCATGTTTCTATAAAAAATATTCTTTCTGACAAGGCTTTAGTCTTGTCTGGGCCAAATATGTGTCAACTTTGCTGAACTATAATACTCAGTGATTTGTTGTAATATAATGATGTGATTATCTAATCAATTGTAAAGGAATGAAGTTGGAAGGCAGCACTTTTAATAGTCACAACTCTGAGTCAATGGAAAAGAGTTTTCAAGTGGAGAAGAGAAGCCTACATCATTTTTTATCATTTGAGATAATAAGAGAGAGAAGAGACCTCCTTACCACCAAGAAAGACAAATCAGAAATGGAATGCATCCTTAAGACTCAATTATCTGCAATGAAAACTCCTAGACCTAGGGGGAAATAGATGCTGATACATTCTGAGATCTTGAAGTGATACTTGAACCATAGATTTTGAAGAGAGATGAAATCATTTCCCAGGTGAGAGAGAGAGAGAGAGAGAGAGAGAGAGACCCTTGCTTTCGGAATTCACACTTCTAGCCTCCTAAATGTGATTAAACCCATTGACATGCCGTATTTCTGTTTTGGCTTAAAAAAAAAAAAACAAGAAACCCGAACTTTACTGCCATGGAGTTAATACAGACTCACAAGGCCCTATAGAGCAGGGTAGAACTGCCTATCCTATCCTATAACTCTTTCCGGGAATAGACAGTCCTGTCTTTCTTCCTCAGAGGAGCAGCTGGTGGTCTCAAACTGTCAACCTTTCAGACCACAGACCAACCCACAACGACCATACCACCAGAGTTCTATCTTTTAAAGCAGCACTAGATAATAAAAACACTTTCTAAGCAAACAATGCTGAAGAGAATTTCCACTATACAAAATATGCTGATTTTTAAGGCTATCTATATGTTGTAGTTTTATTTTGTATCAAACCTACCACGTTGTTGTTTGGTGCTCTGGAATTGGTTTCAATTTAGAGCAGCCCTACATACAACACAACCGAAGGCTTCCCAGTCTTTCAGGATCCTCACAATTGTTCCTATGCTGGGGTCTATTGTTGTGACCACTGTGTCAAGTCAATTCTTCTAAAGGAGGGTTTTTCTCTGACTCACTCCTTTACCAAGTATGGTATTTTCCAACTAGTCCTTTCTGATAACATGCTTTGCTTCTAAGGATAATTCTCATTGAACTTCCTACAACACATATTTATTCATTCTTCCGGTGGTTCCTGATCTGTTATTACTCTTTTCAATCACTGTCATTCAAAGACATCGATCATTTGGACTTTCTTATTCTTATGCATGCTTTCACATGGATGTGAGACAAATAAAAATACCATGACTTGGGTAGGACACACATTAGTCTTATTTTTTGTGGGGGGGGGGCACCACTGCCCTCGGGTGGGAGTGGGAGACCCAGCCTTGCTCCTGGAGAGCTGTTGCTAGATTTGAACTGCCAAGTCAGTGAGCCGCAGTCCTGCATTCAACCACTATGCCACCAGAGCTCAGCCTGCATTAGTCTTTAAACCAACCTTGTCATCTATATATTCCTCTTTAGAATATTTAGAAGATATTGATAAAATTTATTAGCCATGATTGCTACAAATGGGCCTAACAAGTTAGATATGTAGGTTTCTTTTTAACCTTGTATTTTAAAATAATTTTTATGATGCTTATTGGTGAAAGTGTAAACAGTAAATTAGGTTCCCATTCGGCAGTTTCTATACAAATGACCCATAATATTTACTGTTAATAGGGCTGAGCCTCAGAGGCATAAGTGATTGAGTGCAGAACTGCGACCCGCGGACTTGGCAGTTCAAATCCAGCCGTGGCTCTCAGGAGCAGCACTGGGTAGCGCTCACGACCACCAGAGGCATTGATGCCCACCAAAAAAATTAAATAGATAAAAAATAAATAAAAAAAATATTTACTGTTAAAATGTTCTTTAATTCTGTTCAATGTTGTTTCCAATGTTCTCATTTCTTTCCTTCCTTATTTTCTCATCTTCCTTTCAGTCATTGTTGATATTTTGCTCTCACATAGATCTTTTAAAATTGAGAGTCCTATAATATTCTTTATTCTCTTCCACTGTTATTGTACTACGTGATCATCTAAAGGCAGTGTTTCAGTTCAAGTTTTAAAGAGTTTCAAGGGAACTAGAACCTTCTAGTTCCAACTTGTCCAGTAAGTTTGGACTTGGTAAGACTTTTAGTTTGGTTGTATATTTTCCTCGCATTCTCTAAGGCTCTGTCGACTGTGGCCCTGAGCAGAAGAGTCGGCAAGGGTAGTCAGGCAAAAATCTAATTCTTTGGATCTTGGGGTAGGTGAGGCCATGGGTCTAGTGAGGCTTTGGCTTCCTTTTTTCCCCTTTTGTTCCTGATAAGTAGAGATCAATAGCTATGCCCATGGGGGCATAGGGGTTAAGCATTGGGCTGCAGTGCACAAGGTCAGAATGGCCAAGCCACAAGCTGCCGCTTGGAAGAAAGTCAAGGCTTTCTGTTCCCCTTTGCTGGATAGTTTTAGAAATACACCGGGATAGTTCTATCCTGTTTTACAGGGTCCCTGTGTGTCAGCCACGACTCAAAGGCCGTGAGTGAGTGAGTGGTATTATTCTATCACAGCATGTATCAGTAGTTTCAAAGAAAAAATTCATATGCCTAAGCCTTTCTTGCATTTCAATTAATCACTTGTATCAGTACTAATATTTTTACAGCAAAAATGGAGAATGTCTTCTTTTAAATGCTTTTTTTCAAGGCTACTTCTTATTTGTGCATCTTCTACTTTTAAATTCTATTTGGTACAGGAAGAAGAAAAGAAAATATTCTGACCTTTATAATGATATGGTTTATGTACACAGCTATTAAATCTATTTTCTTACTGAATCATCTTTCTATGCTCCATTTGCAAGGCGAAGTGAAGCTTTCCCACTGCCTCATTAATTTAATTATCAGTCAAATATGCTTATGAGAACTAAGTAAAGAAATGCAATTTTCATCCTGCCATGAGCTTCACTGGACTTTTCTTTCCTAAAGGAGAATATTCTCAGCTATGCCACCAATGCTCCAAAATATGAAAACCTTGCAATTGAGGCTCAAATGATTCTTCTACAGTTTCATACACTCATTCTGGTATATTGTAAACCACTTTAATTTGTTTCCATTTATGCCACTTTTCCATTATTCCACTTTTAATATATTGCAATAATAGTGCTGTCAATATCTGTTTGGAAGCTAAAGTTGCAAACTATTCACCTGGAGACTTAGACACAGGCTCTGATTAACACCCAAACAGTTCTCTATCAAAATACTTTCCAGCACTGGTTTGCTGGGAACTGTGCTTTCCTTAGCCATGTTGTGACTTCAAGAAATGTGATGTCATGATCTTTGATTCCTTCAACTGTGATACTATGAATCTGTCTATGACATATAGCAGCAAACAGCTGTACTCAGGCAATAAAATAAAGAAATAGATATTTATGATATCAGACAGTGTATGATATGACAAAGTAATAATAATTTATAAATTAACTGAGCCCTGGTGGCCTAGTGGTTGTGTACGGGACTGCGGCCCAACAGGTTGACAGTTCAAATCCAGCAGCAACTCTCCAGGAGCAAGGCTGGGCTTCCTACTCCCACCAAGGCAGTGATGCCACACACAAAAAAAATAATTTATAAATTATCAAGGGTTTATGAGGGAAGAGAAAGTGGGGAGAGAGTGGGAAAAGAAGGAGCTAATACCATGAGCTTAAGTAGAAAGGAAATGTTTTGAGAATAATGATGGGAACAAATGAGCAAATGTGCTTTGTATACAATGGATGGATGTATGGATTGTGATAAGGGTTGCATGAGTGCCCAATAAAATGATTTTTTAAAAAAGGAAGAAGGAAAAAATTGTGAAGGAGATCCATGTTTCTTGGGCATTTGGGCCTTACATATTCCAGTCACGAATAAGAGCGAGGGAGAGGTCATGGCATCAGTATTCACAGAGCGTGTGTTCTGCTAGAGGCTGAAACACTGCTCGCTTGAGCACATTAGGTTGAAGATCTGTGGTGGAGGTGGCAAATGGAGGCTGTTGAGAGTGAGGATGAGGAGGGTTCTAATAGCTAGTGTAGGTCCTGAAATTTTCCTTGGTTTTACTCCTGAAGAAATCAAACTAGTTGCCATGTGCTAGATTCTGATTCCTAGTGATCTCATGTGGGTTAGAGGATAATTAGAGGTCTCCATAGGACTTTCCATGGAGGATATTTCAGAAATAGATCATTAGACTTTCCTTTCAAGGTGGCTTTGTGGAGACTCAAAACCTCAGCCTTTCAGCAAGTAGCCCTGAACATTAACCAGCTGGCAGAGAGGTTAAGCATCGGACTGCTAACTAAAAAATGAATGGTTTGAAACCCCTAGCAGCTCCGAGCAAGAAGATGAAGCTTTCTCCTCGGGCAATGTCTCAGAAACCCACAGGACAGTTCTGCCTTACTGCTATGGGTCCGAATGGACTTAATGGCAGAGTTTGCTTTGGTTTGTTTAAGTTTCTGAATATATCTTAGGTTCCTATGATGCTTTCCAATAACATAAGGTATACCTGATTAGTATGCTTTTGAAATGCATACATAGAAACACCCATAATAAGAACTTAGCAATATGTTGCCTTTGTGAAACCCACCAACATTAGCTTTTATTAGAATCTAGCAAGTCATTAGAACGTTACTTAGTAGCTCTGAACATAGACATACTCACAGAAAATTGTGATGAAAAGAATGCGAACACATGAGGCTTATTTCACCCGGCATTATATGGTGAAAGAAAATAGATCACAGTTCGTCTTTGTAAACTAACCTTGAAGCACATCAGGAGGAGTCACAAAGTTCATCGAAAAGTGCTACTAAAAGATATTATAAAATTTTCACTGACTTCATGAAGCCACCTTACATGTATAAATAATATTACTAATCTCTAACATTGAAGAAAATTTGTGATCTTTGGCTAGCTTTCAACACTTGGGAAATGTAACATAGTTCTCTTTCTTGTCACATTGGTCCTTATTGTGTGAGGTTAAGGTGGTAAATTCATGCAAAAACTTGGAATTTCAACTCACTGAGAGCAATAAGAGATGAAATCTTCTTCTAGAGTCTGACTTTCTATTAAGATCAAGAGTCTGGACTGAAATTCTCTCTGTCACCATTGAATGTCGATTCTAATAACAAGGCTCTCTGCTGAGTTTGAGACATGGTCAAGCTTTTCTGCCAAATCTGCTCACAAAAAACAAATTCTGAAGCCCATGTGTTTGAACTATAACCATGAAGCTAATGTTGCAATTGCAATGATTAATTCTGACTCTCTGTTTCTAGATGAGTGCTGTGAGGTCATACTTGTATGTCTTATATAAAATGAAATATGTATATTTTATAGTAACATATACAAACAGTATTTCATGCCTACAAAACCATTCTAGACAAGGGCAGAGTTGGGGAAAATCTACTGCATGCATTATTTGCATTAAAAATATAAGAAGTATGCTTATTTTTGTAAGATCTGAGTTTCACTCTATTAATTAAAAATATTTTATTGGGGACTCACACAACTCTTATCACAGTCCATACATGAATCCACTATGAGTCAAACACATTTGTGCTTTAACCGTCCTCATCGTTCTCAAAACATTTTCTTTCTATTTAAGGCTTTGGCATTGACTCCTCTTTTTTTCCCTTACTCCCCCCACTCATGAACCCTTGATAATTTGTAAATTATCATTACTTTGCCATATCTTACACTGTCCAATGTCTCCCTTCAACCACTTCCCTGTTGTCCATACCCCAGAGAAAATGTTATATGTAGATCCTTATAATTGGTTCCACCCTCCTGGTAGCACTGCTCTCAGCACTCGTCCTGAAGACATCATCTGTCCTTGATTCCCTATGTTTCTGGGTCCTATCTGTACCCGTGTACATTCTCTGGTCTAGTCATATTTGTAAGGTAGAATTGGGATCATGATAGTGGGAAAGAGGGCACATTGAAGAATTAGAGGACAGATGTATGCTTCATTATTGCTACACTGCACCCTACATTGTTTGTCTCCTTCCTGTGATCCCTCTGTAAAGGGTAGTCTGTAACCTACAGATAGACTTTGGGTTCCCAATCTGTACTCTCCCTCATTTACAATAATATAAGTTTTAGTTCTTTGATGTCTGATACCTGATACCTGATCCCTTCAACAGCTTGTGGTCACACAGGCTTGTGTGCTTCTTCTATGTGGGCTTTGCTGCTTCTGACCTAGATGGCTGCTTGTTTACCTTGAAGCCTTTAAGATCCCAACAGTATATCATTTGATAGGTGGGCACCATCAGCTTTATTCACCACATTTGCTTACACATACATTTGCCTTCAGCAATGTCAACACAAAGGTGGGCATACAATGATGGGATTTTATGCTCTTTGATGCCTGATTTTTAAGAGAAAAAGCCAACACAGAAATTTCATGTAAAAACATCTTTTTGTTCTCACAACTAGCACAGTTGTGCCAGAAATCCTTATTTCAAAAGTCAGAAGGGCAATCTGCATAATTAGTTGTAGCAACAATGTAAAATTGGATACATAAGTTTAAATGCAAACTGAAGAGGTATGAGTTGGCAAACATGCATAGGTAGACATACAAGACTATATAATCCCAGCATATTTAGGCTTGACAAGAATATTTCTACATTATCTATGCATATATATTGTGTGTATTAGATTAAACTAAGGACAGTATTGTGAAAACCTACATAGCTACAACCAAACACTTCAAAGTCACGAGTCAATGTTCTTTGGAGTTTATGGTCACAATCTCTGGAAACAGCCATATCAGTTGACATTAAATACTTTCCAGAGGTATTGTATTCATTACATCTTAATGTGGCAAGCAGTAACTGGCAGCTCACATGTCAGTAAGCAGTTGTCTAAGATGTGACTGTTGGTCTCTCCCCATCTGGAGGAAAGAATAGAGGAAAATAAAAGACTCAAGAAAACAACTTTAGACCAAAGAGCTAGTGAAAGACTTGATCCATCTCTCCCTGAGTCTAGAACTATGTGGTTTCCACCTGTGATACCTATCATTATTATTAGTGCAGAAGGTCCTGGTCAGAATGGGAAACATGGAGAACAAAATTCAAAATCATAAAAAAGACTAAGCTTCCTTAAATGACAAAAATAGGGGAACCTCTGAAACTATTTTAGACACCCTTTAAGCATGAATTCATCCTTAAGGTGCAGCCAAACAACAGACAGAGCTAGAAAATAAACTCTCCCGTCCATGGGAAACCTACTCTTCAGAACAATCAACCATACTCCTGTAAGAACAAAGGACATTTGCCTAAATCCAATTATTTGGAAAATGTAGGTAAATTGGAAAATAGTTAGAAGGCACTAAGATGGAGAGAAGAAGAAAAACTGGAAACAAGGATCCTAAGGAAGAAAGAGTTAGTGCTTTACATTGAGCAAAATGCAAGTAATGTTAAGAAGCAAAGTGTGTACATATATTGGAGAAATAATGCCCTGTAAAATTTCACCCAAAAATATAATTTTTACACTTTCAGTGATAATCAATAATCCTTACTCCTAGTATGTGCCAACTTGGTTGGAAATTCTCATGAAATTTGAACTTGAACATACATTGATGAGATTCCAATCTACCTGACTTCTTTGAGTGATTCCCCATCACCTTTAAGGAGTTGAGTCTTTGCTTGATAAGTCATGATGGGTGTAAACATGCTTCAAAGATAGTGAGGCACCATGTAGCTGATATAAAAATAGATGGGTGTACAGATAAACTGTTTGATAATGACCAGACCTCAATCTGCTATGCAAGCACGTACTGGTATGTAGCAGTGAACTAGCAAAGAGGTCTACAGGGCCTGCCTCATTCCCAACTACTTAGGCCTACTCCCTAGAAGATTTCACCACACAGAGCACCACTGAATATACAGCCCTGGAAGAGTGGCAGGTCTGTCAGACTAAGCAGGTACAAACTAATAGGAAGAGAGAGAGAGTGCTGCATACTGACCCACCAGGCCTCTAGGACGACATTCCTTCTCAGAGCAATCAATGCAAAAGAAGAGCCATAGGGCCAACCCCACTGGGAGATAGGATGTTCTCTCAGAGACCCACAGCAACACAGAGGAGAGCACTGGAGATACAGTACAGGATTGTGCTCTGCCTAACCCCTCTCTACACCAGGACAAACCACGAAGGGAGCACAACAGAGCAGGAGGGGGAGCAAACCAATGAAGTCCTCCCAAAATGCCCCAAATAGAATTCAGATGCAGAGGACAGGCTTGGCATCTTATCATATTCAATCAGAAAACATGCCAAAGGCTCAGCAGACAGACCTAGAACTATTTATAACCCTACCCCCATTCTTTCTCCCCCTCATGTCTATCTATATAAGATAGACAAGATAAAACTCAGGAGAAAACACCATGACCAAAGGTTTTGCGGGAAGAAGGGAGAGGGTTAGGGTGGAAAGGGAAGGAAAACAATAAACCCAGGGACAAGAAAAAAACAAGAGATCTAAAATTGATGGCAATGAAGGCATGCAACATCTGGTGGGGATTAATCAAGGTGCTGAGAGGAATCACTGAGAACTGAATGAAGGTTGAGCATGATAAGGCAATAGGAGGAAAGCAAAAGGAAATAGAGGAAATAACTAGAAGACAAAAGACATTTATAGAAGGATAAATATAGGCATATATAAATGTAAATATAATAATATATAATGATAGGGATATAGGTCTAGGTAAATAAGTTAAATATCAAGTATGTTAAATATTAAGTAGCAGATGATCATTGACTGAGCTTCTACTTAGGTCTTACCTTAACACAAGAACACTTCGTTCTAATAACCTGACTCTCTGTGATGCTTCTCGAGTCCTGAAGACAAAATGGGTATATAAGCCAATGTGGAGAAGAAACCTGATGATGTCCAGCTATTAGATGATATGGTATCTGGGGTCTTAAAGACTTGATGTTAAACAAACTGCTAGTGAAGCAACAAAGCCCACCAGCCTATAGTCTACAGGATCAGTTGTCAGGTATCAGAAAACCCAAAACTAATAGTCATATTGATGCAAATGAATTGAATCAGAATGGAGACCCAAAGCCCATATGTAGATTATTGTATATTCCCTCATAGAAGGGTCACAGGAAGGGATGAGCTGGCCAGGATGTAGGATAGTACCAATGAAACATACCACATTCTTCTAGTTCTTTAATGTTTCCTCTCACCAGTTCTGCCTTACAAATCTGTCTAGATTGGAGCATGTACACGGGGACAGATCTGAACTCTCAGCACATGGAATCCAGGACAGATAAACCCCTCAGCAACAATAATGGCAATAATCATACTATGGAGGTATGGGGAAGGGGGGTGGGAAGAAAGGGAACCAATCACAATAATCAATGTACAACCCTACTCCCAGGGAAAAGAACAATAGAAAAATGGGTGAAGGGAGATTCCAGATGGTGGTGTAAGAAATGAAAATAATAATTTATAGTTTATAAGGGGTCACCAGGGTGGGAAGGTGGGGAAGGGAAGATAAAAAAGAGGAACTGATACCAAGGGCTCAAGTAGAAAGAAAATGCTTTAAAACTGATGGCAATACATGTACAAGTGCAAATGAAACAACTGATATATGGATTATTATAAGATCTGTAAGAGCCCCTCCCCATGATAGAATGATTTCTAAAGAAAAAAAAAATAAGGAGAATGCATAAATACCGGGCTAACTTTAGTCTTCAATGCTTAATAAAAGTTTTGCTTTTCTCCTGTCTTAAAGAGAGAAAGAAATAAATTCTTGGTTTATTGCTGGTAGTAGGATAAATTCCATTTATTTCAAAGGCAAACAAAAATTCACTTGATTGTCACCAAGTGAATTCAACCTATTGCAATTGTCAGGACATAATGAAATGTCCCTTACCATTTCCAAGACTGTATTCTTTTGGGGAAGCAAGCTGCTCTCTCTATCTTTTGGAAAGGTAAGGAATTTGAGCCACCAATTTTTAGTAGCAGAGCACTGTCCCATTTAACTGTAGGCTATCCTTATCCATCCCAAGTGATATCTCGGCAATCGTGTATTTAAGAATGTATAAAATTATGAGAGAAAATGCAATGAATTTTAATATAAAGAAGCAAAATTTTTAAAAGAGGCAAACTCTTGACATGTAGAGTTATTTTAAATTCCATTTCTCTGTCAATGAAATGAACATCCTAATCCATTCTAATAGGGTTTTTTTTGTAATTGGTTTTTATATCAATAAATTATCACAGCAGCCCTATAGTAAGATAGTTGAATTACTTTCTCAGATGAGAAAAATGTGGAACAATAATTAGTTTAAATTACCAGTTTCCAGCTGTTAATTGAAAGGTTATGACTTAATCCAGAAAATTTAGTTACAAAATGCACCAAGAATATCTTTAAAATAAATTGAAAAATAGCTTCATCAAATATGCATTATAAATGTGAGAAGATATGGAATAGAAAAACTTCCCATGCAAAAAATGAAGATAGCATCATTTTACTTAAATAATGTGCAATTTTTAGCTTGTGTACACCTCTGCCATAAGACAATGTATTTTAATATTTATTTACTCAATGGTGTATAAGAAATTCGACCACTTTCCATATTGTTTAATGGAAAGTAAGTTTTTGGTGATCTAAAAGTTTATTGCATTTCAGAAAGAAAAAGAATGTGCTTTAGAAGAAATGAATTGAAAAACAGATGAAAAAATGTCCAAAAGATTATATAAAATAATGCTATAGTAGCTAAATTCTTATTCCTTCCTCAATAAAAACTACAGATTAAACATTTGACAGCAGGAGAAGTAATTTTACAAATAAACACATTCCTTAAAATATTCAGTATTGTTTAAATATTATTTCTCTTGATAGTATTAACATTGAAGAAGTAGAATAAGTCCAGCTAACAAAATCTTGAGAATAAAAAAACTCCTAACTGTGAATCTAGCATCACATTCCTTAGGTAAAATTGAAAATCTCAAAGCAACTAGGTAAATCTATACAAAATACTTATAATCTTGGTGTTTTTGATATACTCATAAAAGGTAAAGGAATATTTAATGGATACCAGAAATTTGACATTCAAGAAGAATTGACTGAATCCTAAACAATAGCAGAGAATGGATTCTAATAATCAATTTCCTGGATTCAAAGCCCAATTTTGTCTCTCACTAACCTTGATGGTGTGATAGGTTACATGTTGGTCTGTTAACAGCAAGGTCAACAGTTTGAAACCACCTGTTGCTCTGGGAGAGAGAGATAAAGCCTTCTTCTCATGTAAAGATTTGTAGTCTCAGAAACCCATGGGGCATTTTATTTTGTCTTATTGGGTCACTGTGGTCAGAATCTATTCAATGACAATGAGTTTGACTTTTGAGCAATATATCCTTTGGCAGATTACTGAAGTTCTTTGTGCCTCTGTTTTCTCGTGTATAAAATAATAGAGTGTCATAGTTTTATTTTGGAGATTAAATATGTTTGGTAAAGTTATTGATTTATACTAAGTATTATATAAATATTAGCTATTCTATGAGTGTAGATTCAGTGTGGTAAAAGAAAGCCACTCTAAGTATTTCAAATAGTGAAAAATTAATATAATTCATTGTCTACAAAGGCATTAAAAAGGCTGGGAGAGTAAAATCCATGAAGATTATTATAAGAGGGGGAAAGTAAGCAAGGGAGAAAGAATTATCCTGAAATAAAGAAATAGTTTGGGCCCATGGACCTATTGCTCTGTGGCAGCTCTCATATTCCTGGACTATTGGAACCTTCCATCTTCCTGACTCTACTGCCCCTAAAGCAAATGCCCTAATTGCAGGGGCTTCTAGAGCTGGCACCTAAGTCGTTCTCTGCTCTGCTTCTCTCCAAACCTCTCCTCAACGCCTCCCACTGGAGAAACTTAACCAAGAAACAGCTACCAAGGTGGTCTGGGAAGCATGATTACAGGCACCCAACTGCAGTAGAATACAGGGACAATTCATAAAAAAAATCTAGTTTCAACCTAATCCACGAATAGCTGTGGATGGCAACAGGGACTTATGTCTTCTTAAAAGTCTAGTTTCAAGTCAAAATTCTATAGGTGATCTTTTAAGCTTGAGCATAGGCCTGACAAAGAGAAAAGCTGCCCTCCTCACACCAGACTTGATGTACACTTGAAGTGCAAGACTTAGATTCGCCTCACCCTAGTCATGTTCTTACTCATGCTTGCATTCCTTTAACCTTGTAGAGTTCATGTTATTTCTAATGTAGGTCTACACAGGAGAGCAGCACTAATTCACTATCTCCAAGTTAGGGAAGAAGAAAAAGAAGTCTATTTTTTAGAAGATGGCACCAGCAAAGAAGCTATTAACAAAATTGT
Source organism: Nesogale talazaci (assembly GCA_004026705.1). Lineage (NCBI taxonomy): Eukaryota > Metazoa > Chordata > Mammalia > Afrosoricida > Tenrecidae > Nesogale > Nesogale talazaci. Next base: position 12,202 of record PVJH01023626.1, on the reverse strand, counting down.
CTTTAAGAAATCCTGCTGAAATGAGAATAATTGAAGAGTATATATCTTTAACTTTGAAGTTTACCTTTTTGGGGAGTCACATACAGATGTTCTACATTAACTTACATTTAAGGATAATCATATAAAACAAGTATTGACCATGGACAAGTAAACAGAATAGTAAAGTTCTTCTAAGTCTTTGTCTCAGGATGTCTCTGTCGACTCACCAGATAACAAGAATTCTTGTTTTGTTCACTCCGAGGAAAAAGAAAAAAAGAGATGCACGATGTTATGTGGCTCCTCCAGGAGACACCTGCATCCAATCTGTTTGTTTCTGAGCAATGTACAAAGCTATAAAAATATCATAGCAACTGCATTAAGTAACAATGGATTCTATAGAACACCCATTGTGAGGATCGTGCAGGGTCTGGAAGTGCTGCCTTCTGGCGTACAGAGGCATGTTCTGATGTGACAACATTCAACACCATAGGCCATAGCAGGGAAAGGCTCTTGAGGAGAGACCTAATGGAATCTGTTCTCAGGAGAGGCTGAAGGAAGGTCTGCCTTACTGAGAGAGCTTTTTGCACTGAAGAAATGAACTGACATGTTTCCTGATCCTGAATTGTACCCTGTTTCTTAACAGCTGTAAATATGCTCTGTGAAGTCTGTGGGGCCATTGCAAAAAAAAAAACTCATTAAGACAAGCAGAGAGGACCATAGAAGGATGTTTGATGTCAGAATTGGTAAAACTGCATGTCAGTTTTACCTATACCCATGGCACTCATCCTTGGGCTAAGCTTCACTCATTTGCACCCCATCTGAAGTTAGAAAGGTTCTGATGATAATACCATTACTATTAATACCATTTTACAAGACTCAATTCTATATCAACCAGTTTATTCACTTATCTCTCACTTCTTTATTTACACATCAGTCATTATCTGTCTGTCTTATTCAGACTCCAGTCTGTTTCAGAAAGAATGTGATTTGACTCACAAAAACTGACACAGTATAATAAGCTTATAAATAATGAATATATGAAGTTAAAAAATGAATTGGGGAAAATAGAAGTCATTATTGACATGAATGATCCAAAAATATATTGTGAGGTCTTTTCATTGACTAAAACTAGAACATTAATTGGGATCTCAGATCTCTGAAACATTGGTCATACCATTGTGTATCATGTTACTGGATTGTTGGCTATATGACCCACAGTAGTAATGAGATTAAAAATAATACCTGTTACTAAATAATGTATTTGATACTTTATGACAAAATTTGTAAACTATTTTTTGGAGTGTGAATGGCACAATAAATTGCAAATAAAATCAGCTCAGTGCATAGCTCTTTTCCAACCATATGTTTTCTTAGAATCTAAAAACAAACTAATTAAATAGAATATGTTCTTAGCTTTGCAAAATGAAAACTAAATAATTTAATAATTATAATAAGAAATACAAGTGCAATTAAAAACCAGCCTTACTACATTTGCACTAGTTATTTAGAATGGATTTATGTAAAATCACAGTAGGAAGTAAAATTTTGTCCCATAACATCATTCTCTCACAGGAGCCTTAAATTCTTTCAAATGAAGGGCATGAAGTTATGGGACTGCACTGCATAAGTGAAATACACTAAAAGTCTGAAATACTAGTCATTAAACATGTAGTCACACCTAATCATCATCTAACTACTGTGGGAGTTTTGAAATAAGCCAGATCTATTCATCTAATCTCTACTTAATTTCTTTACCCATCCTTTGAAATCATATTGAAGATGATGACAAAAATCTATACCTAGATATATTGCAATTTTATAGTTCTGATTGGAACTTTACCATGTCTCAGCTAAGTTCATTAATGTTCTAGAGGTTGAGAAATTTTGCAAATTATGTATTGTGATTTCATCACTGAGTAATGAAAGCAAAAAGCTTGACTTTGCCAGAAAGTCAATTACATTTAGTTCTATCAAGAGATTGCTTTTTAAATCAACCTTTCAGTTACTGTTTTAAGAACTAGTTGGTCATTTCCATGGAAATCAGTTTGATGTTTCATTCACATTAACATTATTTGCATTGCTTTTCACAAATTGTTTATTTTCACTTGCATTTTAGTTTAAAAGACCGTTTCATCAGATAGTTAAATGTTCTGTCAAACTCTTTCTAACGGTACCATTATTACCGTGGGTGTCCTTAGGGTCATAATTCAGCTTGTCACATTTTCCCATGAACCTTCTTCCTACCAAACACTCATTACTATCAAGTCACTTCTGATTCACAGGGATATTATAGCAAAGTTGAGCTTATACATCACTTATCACAATACATACATACATATACTGTGCCAAGTCCCTTCGCCTGCCTGCTATTGTCATTATTCTCCAAATCTCTGCTTTTCCACTTGAGCCTTTGATTTCAGCTTCTCATCCCTTCCCCTCTCTGCGCCCCCTGCCCTACCACCCCTCATTACTTTATAAATTATTATTTTGTCATATCTTACATTGCCCAACATCTTCCCTCACCCACAGCTCCAAAGACCGTCCTCCAAATAGGAGGTTATGTGTAGGTCCTTGCGATTGGCTCCCCCTCTCTACCCCACCTTTCCTGCACCCATACAGTAACTCCACTCTCACTACTGGCCCCAAGGGGTTCATCTGCCCTGGGTTTCCAGTTCCCATATGTACAGTGTACCTCTCCCAGTCCAGCTGGATTTGTAAAGTAGAATTGGGATCATGATAGTTGTGGGGAGGAAGGCTTCAAGAACAAGAGGATAGTTGTCTGTTCATTGCTGCTTCACTGCACTGTGACTGGCCCTTCTCCCCACGACTCCTCTGTAAGTTGCCCACGAATGGGCCTTGGGTTCCCACTCTACTGTCCCCCTCATTTGTAGTGATGTGCTTCATGTCCTTGCTTGATACCTATGCCCTTCGACCCCTCTTGATCACACAGACTGGAGCTTCTTCCACGTGGACTTACTGCTTTTGCGCTAAGTGGTCACTCATTGATCTACACATTTTAAGATGCCAGACTCTTTATCATTTGGTAGCTGGGCACCATCCGGTCCCTTCCCTCGGAGCAGATAGCGTCATCTGTCTCTCAGTGAACAAGAGATGGGTTTGAACTGCAGCCCAGTTCACACTCCACTACATCACCAGGATTCCAAGTCATAGACCACTATGTGAGAGACAAATTCACAACTTGCTTAAATGTAATAAGGATTATTTACAAAATGTTATGTGAAGCCTTGATCCGTGCAATTACAGTACTAGTTACAACATTATCAGTAACTGATGGAAAGTCTTTTTTAAAAATCCTTCTTTTTCATTAATACTATCTTAGGTTCAAGTTATGATAAAAAGTAAGTTATTGATATGGATTCACAAATACTAATCACCATGAAGCTTTTGTTACTGTTGGATGCCATTCAGTTAGCGTAAACCAGCAATGCCGTAAATCATAGAAGGAAATACACAATACAGCACTGTCTTCACAATTGCTGTCACATTTGAGCTAATGCAATAGCTAAAATATGTCAATTCTCCTGTGATCTTCTTTATTTACTATCCAGCATTTATATGCATATTTGAAGGCTGAAACTATCATGGATGGGTCAGAATTTCTCTTAAGCCCCAACATTGCTGGTCTTTAACAATTTTTTTAAAGACTGTGGAGCATATTTTCTCAATCCAACATGTCATTTGGTTTCCTGACCTTGAATTTCATGAGCATTGATTGTGTATTCAAATAAAATAAATTCCTTTACAATTTTAAGCATTTTCATCATGTTGCTGGTGGCTTTGTTGCATTTTATGTCTTCTTCACATTGCATTGCAATCCATTCTGAAGAGTGGAGTTTTTGATCTGCATCCGTAAGTGCGGCCAGATCGCTTGGTTTTCCGCCAGCAAGGTGGAGCAGCTGCATATTGCAGGTTGTTAAAGAATCTTTCTTTAATCTTAAGACCCTGGTGTTCATATGGCTCAGGTTGTCATCATAAAGAATGAATAAGTATGGTAAAATAATTGCAACTTTGACAAACGTCTTTTCTGATTTTTCCCACCTCCCTTATTCTGTTTGAATGACTGCTTCTTGGACTATGGACAGGTTCCACATAAACACAGTCTAATCTTCTAGAATTCACATTCTTTACATTGTTATCCATAGTTTTTTATGATACATAGTCTCATAGTTATAATGCTAGAAGTTTTGACAAAGTCACAGACTATAAAAACATAGGCAGAAAAAACCAACAGTGAGTAGTTATAGCATATGCAGACAAAACCACAGGATTTGAAGCATCCTTGCAATCGGGTAATAAGCTCTAACCAAAGCACACTGGAGAAAGTAGACTCCAGCAGCCCCTGGGCCCTGCAAGGAAACCCCAGGCATCCCCGTAACCTGGCAAGAAAGACCCTGTTCTTCCCCCATCAAGGGAGGCCTTAGCTGTCCTGGATCCAGCAAGGCAGGCCTGGCAACCCATGTAAATCCACAAGGAAGCTTCTGTCCCTCCCCATCCTTGGCAAGGTAGGATCAAACCACCCTGCTACCTGACCAGCAGAGTGCTGATTGTCCCTACCCATTGTTAGGCAGGCTCTTGTTGTCCCAAGAAAAGTCTCAGGCACCTCCCCACCCCACAAGAAAAAAAAGCACAAGGAAGGTTTCATGGACCCCAGTGCCTGACAAGTAAGGTTCTGGTCCACCTTGCTCCCAGGTAAGGTAGACTCCTGCCTCCCATGTCACCTGAGAAGAGAAGTCTCAGCTAGTCATACCCCAGGCTGCGATCTCAGCAAGCAAAAAAAAGAAGGTCTCCTGGGTCCCCTGCCACCTTGCAAAGTAGACTCTGGTTATGCCAGCTCCCTCACCAAGGAAGGGCCCCAGTGACCAAGGAAAGCTCCATTTGTCCTTGACTGGAGGAAAAGGCCCTATCTATCCCCACCCCATAGCAAGGATGGTCTCAGCTTCCCCCACCATCTTGTAACGGGGCTCTAGGCAGTCTGGAGATGTAGCAAGAACATTCTCTGGTGACTCTGAACCCCAGCCATCTCGTAGACCCAGCAAGGCAGTATTTCTTCTTCCTGCCCTGGTAGCCCTGTACTCCTCCCTTGCCACCCAAAGATGGCTCCAGGTGTCCCCACTTTCTGGGAAGGCAGAGGAAGGTTCCAACTGTCCCACTTCCCAACAAGGAAGGATCCAGCCATCCCAACAACTCGTAAGAAACCTCTTGGTTGTCCCTTCCCCTTGCAAGCATATTATTACTGTTATTAAAATTCTAAGAGCCACATTTTCAGGCTATAGATAACAATGAAAGCCTTAAATCCATTTGCAAAATATCCACTTAGATTAGGTCCTCATTGAATCCCTTCTGATCATCAATAGAGTGTGTAAATATCTATGTCCTCTGGCAGAGTGATGGGAAAGTGGTTTACCTCCACTGCTCTCCAGTTGGGGTGGGAGACAGTCTTTCTCAAGAGCTTGCCTGGATGTGTCCTTGATGGACACATAGTCCCAAGTGCCTATCAGTTGTATCCTGACTGCCCTGGTTGGAAGGCCCTGAACTCATCTTGTAAGTTCTTCCATGTAATACAATGTATGTGTGTCAAGCATAGTCCTCTTCTCTTCAGTAGTCAGACCTGCCACCAATCATAAATTTGGGACACTTCCCTTGTTCCGTGCTTCATTGAACTAGCATCCTGATTGGAATTCAATGGATATTACTGTGACCTTGTTCAAATGCCCACAGTCCTACACATGATTTGCCTGGGTCTTTGTGTTGTCTTTGTCTCTTTTAAGACTTAACAAATGGTTTCTTTCTTTCATATTTGAAACTGTGGTCTTTCTTGTATTCTAAAGCAAAGGCAGGCTTTAGCCTTCACTGTTCCACAGCAAGGAAAAATTCAAGCAACCCCATGACCTGGCAAGAAAGGAAACCACAGCCATCTACAGAAAAGGAAATTCCCCTCTGTCCCCAGGACCCTGCACAGTTTGTTTCAACCTGACAAGGAAGGCCTTAAGCTATCGAAAAATGTGTTTTCCTTTTTTAACTAACTATAAGTATATATGTTTAAAATCCTTTTATTGGGGGCTCATACAACTCTTATCACAATCAATACATACATCTATTGTATGCAAGCCACATTTATACATTTGTTGCCATAATCATTCTCAAAATATTTTCTTCCTACTTAAGCCCTTGGTATCAGCTCTTTTTTCCTCTCTCACCCCACTTCTCCCTCCCTCATGAACTCTTGATAATTTATAAATTATTTTACTTTGTCATATTGTACACAGTCCAAAGCCTCCCTTTACCCACTTCCTTGCTGTCCATACCCCAGGGAGGAGGTTATATGTAGATACTTGTAACTAGTTCCCTCTTTCTACTCCACCTTCCCTCTACCCCCCAGGTATTGCCACTCTCACTGTTAGTCCTGAAGGAACCAGTATGTTTCATCATTGCTACTCTGTAACCTGACTTGCTGGTCTCCTCTCCATGACCCTTAAGTAAGGGGATGTTGGATTACCTACAGATGGGCGTTAGGTCCCCAATCTGTACTCACACTCATTTGTAATGATACATTTTTTAGTTCTTTGATGCCTGATAGCTAATACCTTAGAAGCATCATTGTCATACAGGCTGCTGGGTTTCTTCCATGTGAATATAGATATAGTTTTATAATTAAGACTGGTCAGGGCTGCGGATCCCACCAGGTGACAAGGTCAGAGGAATAGCACAAAAATAACTACTTGTGCAGTACCTGAGCATACATTTGTTCTTATTTATAGGTATATTTTTATAAATACATTTATGTGCATATTTTATACATTTTTTCTTATTTATGCATATATTTTATTAACTATCAAATAATAAACTATTACTTTCACTAATGAGTTAAAAAGAGAGGTCTTCCTTATACCTTCCACCTGTATTCAAACAGATGGTTTAGTCTGTTCTCATAGCACCAGATACTGTGGGCAAGACATCAAGATGTCAAATTCAGTATATATCTGCATGTTACTAGAATGCTTCACTATGCTTCTATGCCAACTATAAGAGAAACTATTAAACCCGCAGTCTTTGCCTACTTTGTACGCATGCACACACACGCCGAAACACATCCCTCATGTGCCATCTTCAAACCCTAGAAAATCACCCAGATTTACAAGGGAAACCATCTGTTTTAAACACGTTTTCTTCTCTGGTGGCACATGCTGGGAAGATTCACAGAAATAGAACCACAGAGTCAGCCCAATATCGTTCCGCTAGATCTCTGATAATTAGGAAAATCATGATGAGCACTAGCCTAATTCCTTATTTTGATCATAAAAATATTCAAAGATCCATGAACTATGCATCCTCAAACCAGACTGTCACCCTTCTGCATTCCCTTATCATAGAATCACCAGCTAACATTGGGGCTTAGTATTAAGATCGGTTATGCACTTGATCTACTTATAAGTATAGACTTTTCACAAACAGGCCAAAATCACATTTATTGGCAGGAAAAGATGACACCATCAGTGATTAGCTAGTTTAATAACTGGATAGTTTTCAAATGTGTAAACAGAGTTCTGGAAATGCATGAGGGATAGTGTTCTGTCTGGGAACTAGAAAGTGAAATGAAGTGTCCCTCTTGATTCAGTGGGCAAAGAGTGCAAATCAGGGACTGGAACTCAAATATGGCACCTGTGTGGAGGGATTTCTTGAGGACACTGTCAGCTCCAGCAAAGGGCAGCAGCCAATGTTCAAGAAGGGTGCCTAAGAAGGACGTATCCTAGCTTTCTTTATTGCCCACTAACTGAACGCAACCAGAGTCCAAAGGAGAGAAAATGAAGGCTACAGTCACTTAAATGGGGGAAGGAAACAAGATGGAAAGTGTGTTTGAGGATGGCCAACAGAAAATAGCCAGCAAAACCTCTGCACTATAATCAGAGAAGACAGTGCTGTGGATAGATTAGGATACATCTTTCAGCACAAAGCCTAAAAATGCACTCTAGAAAGGTATTCAAGATGCAAGACACCACAAATAGTCACATTAGCATGTAACTTGAACATTGATAACTTGTATCATATCTTTACATCAATTTCTGAAAGAACTTTTCACATCTCCTGTGGTTTTGTACATTCATGTTCATTCAATTAATTTCTATAGATGGGTGATTAATTGCTTGGCTAGTAACCAAAAGTTTGGAGGTTTGAACCCACCCAGCTTTTTCCCAGAAGAGAGACCTGGCAATCTGTTTCCATATGGAATACAACCTAAAAACTTTATGGAGTACTTCTACTCTGTTACACGGGCTCACTCTCAGCAACAATCAACTCCATGGTTCCCAACAATAATAGCTACAAACTCTTTTAAAAATAATTTTATTGGGGGTTCATATAACTCTTATCACAATCCATCCATACATCCATCCATACATCCATCCATACATCCATACATCCATCGTGTCAAGCACATTTGTACGTTTGTTGCCCTCATCATTCTCAAAACATTTGCTTTTCACTTGAGCCCTTGGTATCAGCACCTCGTTTTCTCCTTCCTTCCCCAACCTCCCTCCCTCCCTCATGAAGCCTTGATAATTTGTAATTTTTTCCATGTCTTATACTGTTTGATAGCTCCCTCCATTCACTTTTCTCAGGGAAGGGGTTATATGTATATCATTGTGATCTCTCCCCGTCTTTCCTCTTCCCCTCCTAGTATCTCTAATTTCATTATTGGTCCTGAGGCGTTTATCTGTTCTGGATTCCCTGTGTTTCCAACCATTACAAACTAATAGAGAGTCAATAAGAAGATTATTTTCTTTCCCCTACCATTGCTATTCACCCAGCTTTCAATCAGCAGTGCTTCAAAATTCTAAGAACAGTCTTGCATTGGCATTCAACGATATGCCTGATATGAATAAGTCATACAGAATGTCATCTTAATAGTCATGATCAAGACAGTGAAGATTGCTGTCAAGTTTGAGAGAAGAGAGGTCAACAGCTATGCAGCTCTGTCAAATGGATTCATTTTAAAAACCTCATAGGATAGTATGTACTTTTGCTGTGCAACACTATCTCAGAGAGTTAAAAAGAGTAGCAATATTAAGTAGAAATTCAGACTCTTCTTCTCAATTTCACTTTGAAAAATGCCTGCTCAGTGAAAAGGCTAGTAATACCAGCCTGTTCAAGGGAGATAAATGCAGGAACTTCCCTTTCTTTCCACAAAGATGGATTGACTGTAACGATTGCTATTTGAAAATTGTGGTCTCAGATTTTAAGCTTCATTGTGGTATATTTAAAAGCTGTTAAGATATGTTCTGATGGGAAGTTTACAAGCCTCATTTTTCTGAGAATTCATTGCATTCAAAGAGAGAATTTATCTTTCTTCTACAAATGCCAATATCAGGGATGACCCATGGAAAAAGAAATCAGTATTGGATAATGAAAAAAAAAAGAAAGGGAAAAAGAAAAAAGGTCTGCATATAAGCAGTCAACTGTACTCGTTTTTCAGCACAGAAGCAAACTCTTTATGTTCTAGCAGCTAATTAAGATAAAGATTTGCTTGGCATGCAATATTGCTTCCTTAACATCTTTTGTATTAAAGTCACTCTGACTTCCAGAGCATCCTACATTTCAGTCTCTGACCCATAAAGTACAAATGAAAGCCCATAAAAGGATAACAAGGTGCATTCTGAATAATGTGCTGGGAAATGACTCAAACTTGAAAGGCATTTTAATAATAATTTAGTAACCAATTCCATTAGTCTTAAATACTAGAGAAGCACAAAGGGCGGGGAAGTGAATTATTCAGCTCCTTTTGCTATAATTTAAACACATTTGGGGCTTTTTACCACCTTTTAGTATGTGGTATCTTACTGTTTTGAGCCAGCAAAGTGGAAGATACTAACAGTAACACCCAATTAATGATAAAATATTTCTTTACATTTTACTCATAGCAAGCATCATTTACACATCTCAATATCATATTCTTAACACTTCCTTCATTTAAAGAATCATAGAGAGTAAAGGTACTTTAAACTGGTTTTATGAGGCAACCATAAGACATGTTTTCTTTTTAAAACAAGGTGGATTTTTTTTCCATTTGTCTCAACTCTTTAGTCTTTTAACTTGCTCCACCTGTTCTACAGATAATACTAGCATGTTCTGCTAATGAAGTTACAGTTCATTACCACTTTTTTTTCAAATTATAGTGGACGTTGTTGGTTTTGTGTTTTGCATATAGCATAGTACTTAAGGAAGGTATTCTCTGTTCATTCCCTTGCTTGAATGGTTTCCAGTATCTTGAGAAAAAAAGTAATTTTAAGGGATAGGTTTAGGAAAGTTATGACGCTTGTTTTCCTGCTTTGCCAACCATTACATTCAAGCACATGCCTCTTTAGATGGAATTGAGTTTTGTGAAACAGTTTATATTTCTACATGAACAACCATTAGAATCACACTACAACGAAGTCCACTAAACAAAAGCATATAAAGCAACTGTCTAGTTGCTGTATATTTGTGTGTGTACATGTGTGCATGCAGATGTTGACTACCTTGATCAAAAGTATTTAAAAAACAGTAACATATCAATATGCAACAACAATTCTAGTTATGAACCAAGTATTTAAGGTATATTTTAATTCCTGAAAGAAAGAAAATAGCCATGGGTCCATTCCTATGGTTATTTAATGAATGGACTATCATCTAACCGATGAAATGGCGATCTATTTTTAAATATTTGGGCTTAATCAAATTGGACTTCACTAGCCTATAAAATGCATACATAAAACATATAAAATATGCTTCCAACTGAAAATTCAAAATAAAAATATAAAACTAATAAAAAATTTAAAGGAATGATGAACCAAGTAAAGAAACCTGAAAATTAAGCTCAACTAAAGCTATTCATTAATTAAGTATCCTTGCTTTGTCATTGTCCTAAAAGTCGATGAGACTCTTGTCATTTTCCCATCTTATTTTTCTTTTTATTTTGCACATCTGTTTTTATATTTTAAGTTGCTATACTTTCCTGCTTATGGATGGAATTTTCAATTGTCTATTATGCTTCAAATGCCATCAAAATAATTGTGCAGATATATGAGTGTAAGTTGAAAGCATTGCTAGTAAGGTTCTGATATATTCATGGGTTCATTCCAAATAAAATGTAATTAACATGTTTCTGCAATCAGTGGATGACTGCAGAGAAGTTCTATTTGTAATATATTGATCTTTATCTCATTATGGTACCTTAAAAAGGGGTAATTTTTATGCAATGGATAAAAGTTTTTTCTTTTACTTGAATGCTAATATCAAACTTTAAAACAAATTCAGATGGATGCCATCCCCAATGAAGCTTTGTGTGTTAGGCTGGTTTGACTAGAAAAAGAAACCCTGGACATTCATATATGTTTAGGAAATAACTCTATGTCAAAAAGTAATTGTATATAAAAAAAAATCCCACCTAGTCCAGATCAAGTCCATAAGTCTGAGATTAGCTCAAAAGTCCTATGGTAGGCCATAAATCTCTCTGAAGACTCATGCAGCCATAATCAATGATGCAGGATGCAGGACAATCACAAGCAGTTGGGAGGGAAAACTAGTTGATCCAATGGTTGTGGAAGCATCACAGGGCTCCACTTTATGGCTTGCTTAGGTCTCAGGAGAAAGAGAGGAAGCTACCAAAATCCTCGGCAAAAGGCTTGATTAACATTCTGATTTAGGGGAATGAATGCCAAATGTTCTACCAGTCAACATTTTTATCCATTGAGGAAATTGATGGACATCTAAAATGAGGTTTGTTTGCCATCAGTTGACATTTCACATGTTTTTGAAATGAGAAAGCCCACCCATTTGAGCTTTTTGAATTACACTATTTTTGTAACCTGTGTTCCACATCACAACAGTTTTTGTGGCATTTTCCCCAAGCAGGAAAAAATTTCACAGCTGCATACTGTTCTCTTCAATCAGTCATCACAAAAAACGCAGTTGAACTGAAACTGCTTTCACAAAAAAATTATTGTGACCAGAGAGAAACTTTACAGGTGACAGCACTGGGTGCATTAACTCAAAGTGAGTTTCTCAATGCTCATCTAGCTGGAGAAAATGCGTACTACAAAAGTGTACTTGTGTCAGTCCGAGTAGACTAGAGGAACAAATTTCATAGACATGCATACGGATATAAGGAAAGGGTTTATATACAAAAGGAATGTGACACTAAGAAGGCATCCCAATCCAGTCCAGTACA
>PVJH01023625.1:18868-33932 GCA_004026705.1 Nesogale talazaci | reverse complement strand
CAGCCCAGAATTTCTCTTTTCTAAGATTGCTTCACTCAGCCCTCCCCTGACTTCTGATCAGAGAGACAGGGCCCTAGTACAGAGAATGTGGGCATGAAAGGACAAGTTCCTGCTGTGAAGGAGCTTGCAGTCCAGGGAGAGAGATAGGCAGTCAGAGAAACAAATAGCAGATAAATACATAAGCCATTTGCAGTTGGTGCGTTAGCATTTAAACGGGAGTATGTTTGGTTTTGGGTGTTATGTGTAAGGTATTTCAGAAACAGAGAGGAGAGGCTGTTTGACATAGTTTAGAGATGACCTGGAAGAGGGAAGGAAATTGGTTCTGGGTGTTGCAGGATGAATAGGAGTTCATCAAGTAGCAAGGGTGATGGAAAGTATTTTAGAGAGAGAGAACCCCACATGGAGAACATGGAGCCCTGAGTCAGGCTGGTAGTACAGGGGGTTGTGGTGGAGTAGAGAGTCTCCATGGGTGGTGCCAGGTGTTCCCAGAAAGGCTGCATGGAAGTAGACCATGGTTGCTTTCAGGTCCTGTGCTAGGGAGTTTGGAGATGATGCTTAAGCTAGGGGGTGATTGACAAGCTTCAGATAGGAGCATATACTGGTGAAAATCACCGTTTAGGACAGTTATTCTGAGGATGAGGATGTGTGGACAGGTCAGAGGGGGAGCCTCGAGGTAGGGAGAGTGGTAAAAAGGCTGTTGGAGGACCCCGCTTGGCTGGGAGGGAGGAGAGTGGGAGCTACTGACATTCATCTTCTTGATTTTTAGACTCTGAAATATACCAGCCTGATGACCTTGCCATCTTGCCAACATACAAAGAGAATCCATCTGAAGATTGTCTGGGCACAACTTCAGTAGCTACTTGCAGGAGTTCTAAGAGCCAACTTTCCGTTAAAGTCAGCGTGATTGAGACTGATCCGTCTGAGAGCAATGAGGCCGCAAACGATACAGAGTGCCTAAAACAGAAAATTCGGGACTTAGAAACCGAGCTCAGAGGCTACCAGAATTTCTTGTTCCAGCTCCAGTCAGGGAAGCACTCCCAGTGCAGTGAGGCCATCATCACCGTCTTGTGCGGGACCGAGGGGGCCCAGGAAAGCATGAACAAGTCCAAGGGCAACACTGACGATGAGGAAATGACCTTCTCACGTTTGCACCAAGTGCGTTATGTGAAGCATATGAAAATCCTCCATCCCCTGGCCCCGGACGTGGTGGACGGCAGGGTGCTGGAGAACCTCAAACAGCAGCTGGCAGAGCAGGAGTGCGGGCTGCAGAAGGAGCAGAACCTGAACATGGAGCTCTTCAGCAAAATCCACAACCTACAGAATAAGTCCCGAGACCCCTCCCCCTCCAGGTACATCCCACCGTTGCCTTCTCCAGCGGTGACAGCCCACCGTTCCCCTCTGCTGTCACGAGCTAGGAGTCCCTGGGCTGGCAGCGAGTGTGGCAGCGCAGAGGTGGGGGCTTGTGCAGGGGAACGGGGCGGGGGTGGGGGGGAAGGGGGTGGTGATGGGAGTAAGGCTCTGCCGAGAGGCACAGTAGGAAGCCCCAGAGAACGGTGCTCATGGAAAGCAGGGCTACCCTATGTCCTCTGACATTGTCGCAAGAGGTTTTGCCCTTTGGAGGCCGAGGACTCCGTGCAGGCTTCATTCGTCGGTGTGGTGAGCGCGTGTTCTTGGCGGCCGCACTGCTGTGCTGGTTCCTTGTAGGCACCACCGTTGGTTTCTGCTAGGCTGCGCCACCCAACGGAGCTGCTTCCCAGGCAGCGGGCAGGGGCATAAATAGTCTCCATATCTTTACCCTGTAAGGTCATCTTCGAGAGATATGCCTGTGACCAAAGGAGAAGAATTCTTAGGTCCCAAAGAGATGTTTTATGGGCGTAGATACATACAGTTTTTGTGCCATGAACTACGGCAAAAATGGCATCATTTGTAAACTTGACTTTCATTCGTCACTCATTCGAGACAAACACATCATTCTGAATTGTCAGGAGCCAGAGTCCATTTTTCAAGACCTCCTAAAGTGTGAGACTGAAGGAAGTATGTGTTTAAGGAAAGTTTGTTGTGTATGCCCCCTCCCCCTATCCCCCCATCAGCGAGACCCTCTTCTTCTTTAATCCTCAAAATCACGGCAAGAGGGAGTGTCCTTAGATTTGTCTGTCGATAAGGATGGAGCCTCAGAGCGGCTGCTGGGACGTGACCCCCAGACTGGTAGGGTGCAGGTCCTCCCGATCCTTCTCTAGGCACCAGCTTCTTTCCCTTCCATCAGACGGGCCTGTCTTTCTTGCCGGGTCCCTTGACTTGGACATGTGCACTCGGGGCCCAGGGCGATCACCGCCTTGGGGAAGGAGTAGCAAGCTGGGCCGAAAGCTCATTGTGTTTGTCAAGCTGCTGCCTGCAGCTGGGTTCCCGGAGCCTCCGTTTGTATGAGGCGTGCTTTCCGTGGTGTCCACCCTTAGCGGGGCTGTGGAGTCGCATAGGAAATGACAGTACATCGTGGTCTGGAGTTGGTATTGCTGAGTAGATCGTGGGCTTTGAGTAGATCGTGGGCTTTGAACTCAGACTTGGACTTGAATCTGGACTCTTCTCCACTGAGCTGACAGGGTGGCCTCTGATAGTCAGTGTCCTCACCTGCCTGAGGGAAGGCGCCTCCATTGGTTGGAAGATTGGGGAATTGTTGACATGTAATGTACCTATGGATTCTGTGCCTGGTGGGTTGTAGCGCCCCCCACCTCACCCCCGTACATGGGAGTTAGGGCTATGTTTAACCCCTGACCTTTGAGCAGAGGGGAAAGAGTCTCGTCCTTGTTTTTCTGTCTCACAGTTTCTGTTTTGTACTTCCTGAGAATTTGTGGGGGGTCCCTGGCCCGTGGGGCATATGTTTCTACAATTTAGAAAAGTATTTTTGAAGAGTGTGTGGAAACTAATCTTTCTCTTGAGTCTTTGCCAACCCATATTTTAATTGGGGCCTTTTATAAGGTTAAAAATATTGTAGAAGAACCTTTGTTGCAGCGTTTGTTGGCTATTTTGAAATAATAATAAAAAAGGGAATGACCTTGTACTGTTTCCATTTTCCTGAAGGATATCTACTCATACAGCTGCAGGCTTTTAAAGATTGTCCTCTGTCATTTTTCCAATTAGTGTTAAGGTCACGTCACAAGAATTCAATTCTGAAATGGTACACACATTTTCTTTCCTTCCTTTTTTTTATCAGATACGACTCATTAGTTCAGTCCCAAGCCAGGGAGCTCTCCCTTCAACGACAGCAGATTAAGGACAGCCACGGTGTCTGTGTCCTCTGTCGGCAACATGTGAGCGCCGTGATGAAGGCGTTTGAGGAGCTGCTCCAGGTGAGCGACATGGACTTGAGTGTGGCGGAGGGCTTCCGGGAGCAGCTGCACCGGTGCGCGGACCTGCTGGAGAAACTGGAAGAGCTGTTCCTCAGCGGTGAGTGGGGTGGCATCAGGCCTGAGTCCAAGTAGGGTGGTGGTGGTGGGGGGGACGGGGACTGGTTCTTGGGTCTTCTCCCCCGATGAGGTCATGGCAGGGCCACACCACTGCCACCTCTTCTAGTGACGGACTCCATGTGGTTTGTAGTCTTTACTGCTCAGAACTGCCGTGTCACTGGTTTGGTTTTTCAGACCAGTTGCAAGAAAAGTGGGTATGCTGATTTTTTTTTCTGAGTGACTACCTTAGGAGTTTTGAATGTTGGCACTCAAAGTAAAACAAAAACAAACTTTTATCTGTTCAAACATATCCAAGAGTCAGCGGAGGGACAAAAGAAAACATTTGCTGGCCATCCGTTGTGTATCAGGCACTAGGTGACATGTTCTTAAATTACAGGAAAAGTTCAAAACTTGTGTGGTGGATTGGATGGAGGTTTACAGAGCAGCTCATAGCCTTCTATTCCAAAAGCCACACGCCTCTGATTCAGCTTAGCTTTTGCAGTCCCCGCTGTGTACCACTGCTCCTTCTACCAGCTCTTTTTCATGCCCCTCCCTTTTCTGACTTTCCCAACTTTGTCCTGGAGTGAGCCTGCCCCTTTTGATCAATGGTTGATGATTCGAGCCTGAAGGAGAATTCCTTTTCAGATGTGACAGGCAAGGGCCATGGTCTTGGGAGACCCCACCCATAGGAACAGTAAGCCTGGACTCTTCTGTGACTTTGAGTTCTATTCCACATTGTTCCTCCACTCTATCCAGCACCTTCTCTGTGATCCTTTCTGGAGAAGTTGGGAACTGGGCCCCATCCAGTTTCTGGTCTCAGGATGGAGACTGATGCCTGGTGGTATATTGGTCTGTTGGACTAAGTGTTTCAATGGGCCTTTGATAATTTCCTCAGGCAGGGAGAGACCAGTCATTGCAATTTCACTGGCCAAACACGAGCTTCTAGGACCCCAAATTAGGGTGTAGAATATTGTCTCTGTGAACTACTTTAAAATTATGTTTTAAAACAAAATAATTTGTGACCTCTTGAAGTGACAACAAGTAACTTCCCTATGCCTTTTACTCACTTCATCAGTTGTTAGTATTTTGAATTACTGGCTTTATCGTTCTCTCTCTGATAATATTAATTATGCCCCTGGCTCACTTAGATACCTTAGACCAAGGGCATTTTCTTACATAACCACAGTACACTGTTCATTCCAACCAGTCCACTGAAATGTTACTTTCTGGAGCCCCTACCTGTCTTTCCCTTTGCTAAATTCAGTGACCATGCCACGCGGCCATGTTGGCTGCTCCTTCTTGATGGAAACCCTTTCCTTCCTTGGCCTCTAGGACAGCACTCAGCCTTCCCTTCCCTCCTTCTCTGAAGCTCTGCCTTCCACCGAGGTCCCACTTATCATCTGGCTTTCCCTGCCTCCATGCCACCGTGGACCCAGTTGGCCCATCATCTTGACTAGACCATCGAACTGTCTGTGCCTCCCCTTCCGAGTGATCTCGTGAAATGTGGGTCAGAGCGTGCTCTTGCTCCACTCAGACCTCCCCTCACCCCTTCACCGGCTCTTGATCACACTCCAGCATTCCCTGATGGGCATTCCACTTGGTCTTTTCTCTGATACACCCTCATTCCTCAAGGCCCCTTCTCAAATGGCATCGCATCCGTGAGCTGCTAGCTGCCAATTACGTGAAGCAGTGAGCCCCCTTGGCCTACCCAAGACAGTCTGCTCCCCCCGAGTCTGCTTTGCTTTCCTCTATTCTGCTTTCACTGTCTTGTACATTGCATATTCACTTATTTGTTGTCCTGCCTGTCCCACTAAGAAGTAAGGGAGGAGGTATGTAGTGTTTGTCTCTGTAGTCACGGTACATACGCAAGCCTGACATGCTCGTAGACCTGCCTGTCCCTAGCTTGAGAGAATGAGAGAATGAATGCGTGATCGTGTCAAGATCATGGCCCAGTGAACTGTGGAGACTCCGCTGATGATACAAGGGGACTTCAGAAAACTCCCTCGGCTCTCGAGTGAGTAGAAAAGCTGGGATTTCAAAACAGATTTCTGGACAAAACCCTTTTCCAACTTAGGTCCACGTACATTTCACTTGGTCATCATACGTGCTATTTGATTTAAACCTCGACAACGACCTTGGCGATGTGAGGCATTACCCCCACTTCACAGGTGACATACCCGAGGCACAGCATGCCTTGCCCCTCAGTAAGTGGGCAGTCTTGGAGGATGGTCCGCCTCCATGGAGAAGTTCTGACTCTGAGACTTTAGCTGTGCGTCTTGGGAAGCAAACACAACTCCTGGCCGGTGGGTGCAGTGCTCTGGCCTCAGCGCGTGGTTCTTGGCTTGCAGGTACTGAGTGCTCCTAGGGGATTCCTCTTGTGAGGTGGAGCCTTCTTCACGAACCAGCTGAATCCTCAGAACAAGCTATGTTCCAGGTGAAGAAACCCAGCCTTAGCAAAGGAAAGTCAGTTGCTCAAAGTTAAACTGACTTGGCAGAAACAGGATTTGACATCCTTCCTTTGAACATAGAAAACAGATGGTTGGGGGGGAGGGTTAGGGGGACACAGATGCTCCATTAAGTTCCAAGACAGAAACAGAACGTAGGACTGCTTGACCCTCTGGGTCGGGGCAATGGTTTTCTCTCTTTTTTTTTCTTTTCTCCGAATGGGCTAATAATAGCTTTGACTGTGTCATTTGCTCATTAGAACAGACACCCCCATCGTATATGTTCCTTGTACCTCAGGACCTGTGGGGGCTGACACCTAGGCTCACTTGACTTCCCTCAGCTTTGTAAAAATGAACTTTATTCTGGCTAAGTTTTTCCATATGAACTAGTTTTCATTTTATTGGCTGCAGAGTCACTCAGCCCTCAAGATAAAGCTGTATCTTCCAGGCCCCAGGCATTTTCCATCTGTCTCTCTTCTTCCCAGGAGTCCGCAGCCTGGGTCCTCGGAAATTGGAGGCTGAGAGAAAATGCCTCCGGCACCAGCTGCCCGCCCTCCCTCATCCTACCACGCCCCTCCTTGATTTATTTTTTACTTACTTACCGTGACAAGCCCAAAGAGAGACCACTTCTTGTTTCCTCTGGATTCTGGTGTTAGAAACATCTCAGACTTGGCAGCCAACAGGAACACAGAACTTTATTTCCTCCTACAAAAGGAGGAGCCTCCTCCCTCTTGAGCTTTTTATAGGAGAATAAAGTGTAAGACAGGGGAGGGCCCTCCTTGGGTGCTGTCCATGGGGTTTGGCTCCTGAATTGTGAAGTGAGCTTTATTGCAAAGGACTTTTGTACTCGAGGCGATTGGATAGCAGGAGTTCTAAAATCCTTTTAAAATATAAATAGCATTTTGAAAAAATTATTCCTAATATCAAGGGGCATATGTTTGTGGTGGAATAAGAAAACACTCCTGTCATTCCATCAGTTGCACACACACATCCTGGAGTTTATACTTCCATGCGTAGTTTTAGACTTGTGTACCCTGAAATGGAAAGGGACGTTGATAACCTCTCTGGTTGTTGAATTATGTAGGGAAGACACAGGAGTACAGATCAGAAGGGATGGTGACTTCAGACCGTTCTTTTGTCTGATTCTTCATCACATCATTGTTCTCCAGCAGGGGGATGTTTCCGTTGTTCCCAGTTGGGGACTATTCCAAAGTACAGTGTATTGGAGTCTTTATGCATGTCATTGCTATTGATTTGATATTATTTAGTTAGTGGAATCTGAGAAAGGGAGTAATTTATGTGGGTTCTTAATACTTGAAAGGGGCAAAAGCTGGGGTCCTGCTAGGGGCCTGGAGCCCTGCACGGTGTTGTCTGTGCATGTTCTTGGGATGAGAGTTTAGACCTTCTTGAGTCCCCAAGTCTGGAGAGTCCCACCATGCCCCCGTGCGTGGTGCTGAGGGCAATGGTTAGTCATCAGGTGTTGTGGGTACAAAGACCACCCAGCCCTGGGTGTGCTCACCATGTGTGTCAGGGTTCAGACCCATCCACAGAAGGCGGTGGTTGAGACCCCCTCCCCCTGGCTCTCCTTTGCCGACAGAGAGAAACCATTGCTGTCTTTCTTTTGTAACTCTCCATTGTGACTGGGGTGACATGTGACCCTCTGCACCTGTTGTTTCATGTTAGCGCCCCCCTTCTCCCCACGATGTGGTCACCCCATCCCTTTGTTCGGGGTCTCTGGCCCTTCTTGGGGAAATTGGGCACACCTCAGTAGTGTGATTGTGCCCTGAGGGCCCCGCCTGCTGTCGGGCTGGAAATGGGGTCCTGACACTGGGTTCATTTCCAGACCAGAAGGGTGACAAAGAAAAAGCTTTCACACCGAAGGACACATTCTTTGATGGTTATCAGGGTAGGATTGGGAAGGAGGGAGGATAGATGGTTTGCCAGAGGGGAGATGCTGCTAGTGAGGGCGAAGGGGAAGACATACACCCTGAGAGGGAATGTGGCAAAAACTGGAAGCGGCAGGGCCAGAGGGTAGTGTTAAACCCCCCAGAACCCCATCCTGCCACTTCCACAGTCCTTCTTAGTGATGACGCTGCATAGAAGCGGGGTAGTCAGGCAGGCTGGGGACAAGTGGGGGCATGCCTACCGACATCGTGTAGATAAAGTGTGTCTGTCCGTGGACATTTCCCTCTGCAGCAAGTACATCCTGATGTGGTGCAGCATGCTGGGGGCAACAGTCTGAAAATGTCTCAGACACAACCGAACACCAGGCTTTGGGGCCCAGGACCCAGTGCAGTTAGCCTTGCATGTCCATCCAGATGGTGTTCTAGATTTTTTTTTTTTGATGAGTAGGATCGTAAAAAACGTGCCATGAGTTATCTCTGAGGTGTGACTATTGGTCTCTCCCTCTTCAGAGGAAAGAAGAGTAAAGATAATTGAAGACACATAGAAACAATTAGTCAAGGACTGATGGGCCATACAGGTGCCCTGGTGGCAGTGGTTATGCATTGTGTTGTAATCTCAAAGGCCGGCGGTTCAAAACCACCAACTGCTTCTTGGAAGAAAGACGGACTTTCTTTTGTGGAGTCTTGGAAACTCACGGGGGCAGTGCTGCCTTCCCCTACCGTGTCAGTAGGAGTCAGCCTTGACCCGATGGCAGTGTGCGAGTGAGTGTGGATCTCCACGACCCTGAGACCAGAAGCACTAGATGGTCCCCAGCACCACTTCCAACTGCTCTGTAAGGGTCTGCACCAGAAGATCCTGGAGAGGGGGGAAACTGAATTTCTGTTCAGGGTCTTCCAAAGCCTGCCCTTTCTGGGCCACTGTGCTCTCAATAATGATGATGATGAAGCAACAAGAAAAGCTACTCTTTTTCTCGTGCTGACTATATGTGCCAGGCATTGATCTCAGCCTGGGAGGATGTCTGAGCTATGTTCCCCATAGAATAGATGAAGAACAGTGAGGTCAAGTCACTTGCCCAAGGACACAGAGGAAGTAGCAGAGTCTGGATGCTCCTGGGCAGTTTGATCCCAGAACCTGAAGGCATCACTACTACGAGACTCTGCTCCCAATGCTCCTTCCTACCTGCCGGGCGCCTTGCATTTCTCCACTTTTGTGATTGTTTAGGTTGGGTCTTCTCTGGAGACTTTTGTTAGGTGTCTCGGGGGAGAGATATATGCCTCGGTCTTTAGCTCAGCTCAAGAAAGAATTCACGCCGAAGCCTGGTTTGTGATCCAAAGGAGTTTTATGAAAGTTAGAAGAAGTTTCAGGTTTCCACGGGCACCCACAGGGACCCTCACCCCAGTCTGCCTGCCGGGAAGCTGCTCGGAAAGTGACAGTCAGCTCCTGATGCAGTCCGGCCAGGCTACATAGTATCCCAGTGCAGGGGAAGAGCAGTGTGCCAGCGGGAAACCTGTGGCCTTTTAAGTTCTTCATTGGGGAGGCGTAGTTGACGACCCCGGTGGACCCCATTGGCTGAATTGAATCCACCTGGCCTAGGTGGTGCAATCCAGGTGCAGCCCTCCTGGCTGGAAGCTGGAACCTTTAAGCATGAGCAATGGATGCCTCAGACCCCATGCTAGCTACCTAACACTTTGACTTCCTCGTCACTGACAGAGCTCTTATCCATCATAACAAGCCAACCAGGAGCATATCACCTCCTCTTCTGTCCTCTTCAGGGTTGTTTCTGACTTGCCTGTGACACGCAGGAGTGTAACGGACAAACAGACATACAGGAGTCAGGATAACTTGGGGTTCAAGTCCCAGCTCCGTGGCTCCCTTAGCGCCCCCGGCCCGACTCAGAATGCTTACCTGACTTGTTTATGAAGATGGAGAGAGATTGTCTGAGGCGTGTGGGGTCCTGCTGGCAAGCATGATAGTCCTTCTTTCTTCACTTTATGTTTGCAGAGCATGTGATCCTAGAAGATGCTGGCCTTTGTCTTGTCCTTGCTCCCCCAGTCAGGATTTGATGGGAGCAGTGACGGCTACTGTGATGTGAACTGTAGGCAAGGAGGGCCTTCTCTGCTTAAGTGTCCTCTGGCTGCATCTGGCGCTACTGTGTGAGCTTTTAGAGGTTTAGATGAAGGAAGAGGGGAGGGAAGGGGGCTGATCTCTGAAGGGACTCAGACTTTCATATAAGAAGATTCATAGTTGTTGGGAAATGATATTTTGTTAGCCGGTATGGGGTGTGTTAGTTATGGATGACAAGGTGAGCCAGCCTGTCAACTGAGCTGAGGAATCTGGAATCTGCCCTCTGCACAGCCTCCCTGTTGCTCCCAGTCATAAAGCAGTTCTTTCCTGCCATAAGATACGGTTCAGCTGCTGCCACCGCTACACTGGCCTGGTGGGGTGGGTGGCGGGGATCCTGTTGTCCTCCTTGTGTGGCCCTCCCCTAGCACCCCAGTGTTGCAGCGTCTGGTGTAACCGTCCTTGGATCTGGCGTCCCGCTGGTGGGACAGCACTGCTTCTCTGTTTCCTCAGTGCCTGGCACAGGTGCCTGGAAGGAGCACTGGAGATATTGACAGGCAATACTGATGAGAAGGAAGGGGAAAATCCAATGGGCCGGTAGGCAATTCCAGGCCATGGTGTCTGTTTTCAATGACCGATAGCTTTTGAGTCAGCGAGTACTCTTTGAAAGCGGCAAAAGCGGCTTCTTCGGTGGTAGCAGTGTGCCTGTGGATCAGTGGGAGGCAGAAGGTGGGCGACCAATGACAAGTCTGCCGGGCTTCATCGTCCTCTGCAATGTACCAGTGACACATGGGAGAACTCAACCACCACTGCGGGGGACCAACCCCCACAGTCAAATGGGTCCAAGGGGTGGTTGTATAATTGAGGGGTCAAATTAAAGAGACATCAGACGAGGTAAAGCATGCAATTGCTCGCTTCAGGAATGGCCGTGACCTCAGCAGCCAGGTCCGCTCAGAGAGAGAGAATTTATTTCTCCAAGGCTTATATACACTTAGGGAATGTGCACGCGCCCCCCCCCCCCCCCCCCGCATCACAGATAACCACATATGTAGCGGGAAGGGGTTGTACAATAGGCATACAAAAGGAGGGGGATGGGGTGGGGGTGCACACACAATAGGAAGGGGAGGCCCTTGGGGCATACATGTGACAAGTTGGGAGGGTTCAAGAGTCAAGATGGCAGCCTAACTGTGGTCGTCCGTGGCTTGGTGTCTTTGGGTTCTCCTCAGGGGAACAATCCATTTTCCTCATCAGAGGGAGTGGACTCTACTTAGGGTGGCACAAACTATAGGGTCTGGTTGCTCTGAATGGCTGAGAGCCCTCTGAGAGGTAGCCTTTACACAGTTGACCTCCAAGTGGATGGTCACTGCCGCACCTTAGGTTTGGCATGTAACATGGGGACAACCTAGGGAACAGCCCTGCTTCCCGCACGCCACCTCCTCTCACACCCGACTGCCATCGAGCTGTCCCTGTGGTTTTCTGAGACGGTGCGTCTGGAGCAGAACGCCTCATCTCTGCACAGGGTGGCAGATGGGGTTGAAATGGCTGACCTTTGGCAGCCCAGTGCCTAGCCCCACTGATGCTTAATATTTCAAATGATAAAAGCCCCACTCTGCCTGCCTGCGAGTACACCACGTGGCTTCTAGCTGTAGCCACAGCCTGACTTGAGAGATGGGCTCAGTGATCTGAGCTTTCGGACTCGTCCAGCAGACGGTCCGCTGTCACTGTGTGTGGGCAGTCTCCACCCAGAAGGGCCCATGTGACCGCTGGAAGGCTCTCCCGGTGGATCCCACCATTGCAGTCTGCCTTCGGTGGTTTCCAAGAGCTCTGCTGTGGAAGGGCAGTGACTGGAAGACAAGTGTTGCTGTTATTGTAAGAGCCCCAGTGGGTCTCTTATTAGAAGAAGGGGACCCCAGGCAGCTGGTGGCATCCAGGCCCTTATTTTTCTGTGGTCAGGGACTTTGTTAGGAATCAAGGAGGGCTCTTGAGTAGTCTTAAGACGATTCTGTGGACAGGAGCCCCAGACTGCTTGAAGCCTGCCTCAAGTCAAGAAGGATTCCCCACTGTGTTAGTCCAGGTAGACTTGAGAAACAAATTTATCAATATTCATATGGATATAAGGGAAAGGTTTGTATACAAGAGGAATGGAACATGGAGAAAGCATCCCATCCCAGTTGAGTCCAAGGTCATATGTCTGATATGAGCCCATATGTCCGATACCAGTCGATAACGTTTCCTTTCGACTCACGAAGCACGTGCATTGATGATATCAGGACAATCACAGGCCAATGGGTACAGAGTCTTGTGTATCCTGTGGCAGTAAAAGCTTCCCAATGTTGGCAGGGGTCTCCCCAGGGCTCTTCGTTTCCAGGGCTCAGGGTCCATCAACAGTATCCATTGGTGGTAGAAGTGTCTCAGCATTGGAAGGGGTCTCCTTGTGGCCTCCCAAGCATCTCAGCGCTGGTAGGAGTCTCCACGTGGCTTCTCCAGCCCCAGAGGTCTGGTCCCATCAGGGCAAGCCCATGTGGCTTCTCCTCCAGCTCCTCCAGACTCCGGGAATCAGGATCTATCAGCATGCCGTCATCTCGTCTCATCAGTAGTGGTCTCCCAGGGACTGAGCTATAGTCTCTCACCTGTGCTGGGGAAATATAGTGAGATTTCCCACAATTCTCAGAGGAAGCCATGCCCACACACAGAGGTCTCATTGGCTGTCTCCAGATTGACAGGCTAGATTCCATCCCTACACTCTTAGTCAAATTGGCACCAGAGTACGTGACTGCCATACCTACCCGGGGTTGGTCCCGATGGACCCCTAGGAAACAATGGCCAGTGTGAAGATCACGTGACATCCCTGTCTGCACGTGTACACGCCATGTCCATGAACAGACCTTTGGAAGGCTGGACTGGGGCAGGTGCCCCATTGACACAGTGGGTTAAGGGTTAGGCTGTGCATAGGTTGGGTAAAATCCGTGGTTCAGACCATCAGTCACTCTGCCGGAGAAAAGGCTGTATGTCTCACGAAGACACACAGTTTCAAGAACCTGTGGGGTGGTTCTATTCTGTCTTGAAGGGTCATTCGAAGTCAGAATTAACTTGATGGCAGTGGGTGGCTAAATGGGCGGAAGTCCTTCCATCAACTCTCATACACATGTGAGAGGAAAAAGGCCCACTGTGCCCATCTTCCTGTGTGCTGGTCTCCCGCTCCCACCCCCTGGAAGAGAAATATGAGGGAGCATCGACTCCAATAGAGTCTCATCAATCTCTCCTCGTGTGCCCTGGGCCTGAAAGGATCAAGGTATAGATTTGTGACTGAGCCAGGTGGAAGAACAGCCACCTCCCTTGCTTCACCGTGATGTGCAGTGGTGTGGATGTGAGTGTGAGGCGGCCGCGCTGGCACTGGCCGAGTGCGGGTGTGAGGCCCGGCTGGCCGGTCAGCCCCCTCCCTGCACAGCTGGAGGAGGACTTGCAGGCTTTCCTGCAGCCACCCTGATGCTCGCTCACAGCCCAGGTAGCCCACCTGGTTGGGTGAAGAGGGAGTCTAGATGGCTGTGTGCCAAATTTGCCTAGGGGGCCACAGGACAGAGAGCAAACCCGCCGTCTCTGATCCGCTCCTCCGCACTGGGGGGTGCTGGAGAACTTTTCCTTTTAGGAGTCGTTCTGAAAATTGTATGTGTGGGTGCAGTTTAATTATAGTCTCATTTTCAAGTACAACTATAGAAGGTTTGGTTTTTTTTTTTTTCCTTCAGCCATGCGTTAGCTGCTTCAAAGAGTTCATCCCAGTCTGCAATTTCCAGAGTTCTGAAGTATTTTAAAAATAAAGTTGTTAGTCTCTTTGAAATCCTGGGCTCATGTGCGTCCTTTCAAATGGCAAATGATGACATGCAGGAAGACAGCGGAACATTTTTTCCCCCCTTTTTGGCCCAACCACATTTGGGGCTTTATTTTGTTTCCTTTTTGTCATTGCCCCTTGCTGTAGACAGTCGCTTTTTCATCTCCACCGATCGACTCCTTTCCCCAGTAATCCCACTACTGGGAGTCTTTGCCGAGGAAATAATTCAAATGTAGATAAAGCTGCATGCACAAAGATGCTTATTTGATTTATTTATAAAAGGGAAATTTGGGAGATAGCGTAAATGTCAAATAGGGAGCCGACTAAAAACTGTACACACGTCTCCCATGGAATATTAATGCAGGCATTACAAGAGCGAGGCTTCCAAAGCAATGTGGCAAGAAGAACGCTGATGGCAGAATTCTGAACAGAAGTCACAGTGCTGCCTCGATGGGCCCCAAACACTGTGCAGAAGCCCCAGAGGGAACCCGGGCGCCTGTGTGCGGTGCGCCCCTGCGGAGTGGCGCTCTCCTTTTCGACCCCTGTAATGAGCATGTCTTCCGCCCTGCCAGAGTTGGGGAGGAGGAAAAGCAAGAGCCTGCACTGGCTTTGTGCCTGTGCGTTGTAGATGCACTGTTGTCCCTTCCCCTCCAGCAAGCGCCCGACAGTGAGCAGGGGGTCTGCGGTCAGAGTGGATCCTTGGTCCGTCCACCTTGAAATAGCCGAGGTTGTGATAAGGGGTATTTAAACAGGTGGAACAGCACCTTATCAGGGAGGATTTAAAGTAAAAATTGTGTGTGTTGTTTCTTCTTTTCTTGATATTGCCCCCTCTGCTCCTAGGAAAATCCACGGAGGTGGAAGTGAGCACCCAGAATGAGCTGATTGACAGGTGAGTGTGTAGCGTTTGCAGAGAAGACTCCGGGGTGGGTGGGGGCAACGTGCTTTGCCGACCAGCGGTTCCAGTGTCCTGGCTCCTGCCCATTCTCTTAGTGTCCTGCTGCTTAGACGTAATGTCCTGACGCCTATGCACCTGATGACAGCCACCCAAAACCCAGAGCGTGTGCTTGCAGCGTGTGCGGCAGCATCCCATATTTAGGCCAGATTCCTTGTCTATCAGGTGATTTGATCCAGATAACAGTCTTCTTCTGTTGGCTTCTCTGGGGGTAAGCCTTAGACCCTATCAAGCCTGGCGTGTGTAGACCCTTCTTGGGGCTTGAAGCTAGCTGCCCCTTCCTTTCCATCATGCTCGGCCTCAGTGGGCTTTCCAACTGAGCTTGGGCACCAGCTGAGCATTCTGCCGCCCTTCTCTTTGTAGCGAGAATCAGTCTTCAGGAGCAGTTTACACTGACATGACCTTCCTTACAGGCCCCTACACCACCGCCTCTCTA
>PVJH01023625.1:0-18768 GCA_004026705.1 Nesogale talazaci | reverse complement strand
CCTTGTCTTAGGAGCCGAGGCCTTATGAAGAAACAGAGCCAGTCTGGGGTGCAGAGTGTTAGGAGTTGATTGAGAACATGAAGGTGCCCGAAGAGCCCAGGAGAGATCAAAGGCTGCGCTCACTGGAGGGCCTTTAGCCGAGGCTTCTGGGAGGTTCCAAAGAATGCTCTACCCCATGACAGTCGTTTCAGATTTCCCCCGGTTCAGGCCTCCACTTTCATCTCTATGAAGAGAGTTCACATCCTGTTGGAAGGCTGGAGAGGGCAGGAAAGGCTTCCCAAAGTGAGAACCGTCTTAGGTGAGATCTGGGAGACAAGGGTTGTTGGAAGAACACCTGTGCTTGGGGTTCCAGAGGACTCTGGGGGTGCAGTTGGATTGGACTTGATGGCCCTGCGGACTTCACTAAGACGTCCACAAGTGCTGGGGTTGGACTTCCAGCTCGATGCTATTGGAAGAGGGAGCCCGGTGAGCTGGCTCAGCGGGGGCTGCCCATGATCGGAGTGGCCATTCTGATGCACTCCTGTGGTTCCTGTGGAGAATGGGTTAGAGGTGGCAGGGGGCCCCTTTTAGTCCTCCCCAACCTGCATGCCACCCTTTCCATTTCTGACAGATTTGTGTATCTTTCTCCTGTTCTGCCTTTTCCAGCTGTAGACTTCCCACTCAACATGGGTCATGCCTAAGCTAATTAAATGGGTGCCCTTGGCCCATTCTGCACTTTTGCAAGCCAGCAGCCAGCCGGCGCATCCATCACACTGTCCAGGCGAAGCTGCATCTGGTGTTTACCTGTTAATGAACGCACTGTAGCTCCGGAGTCTTTGCTCTTGTCTGAGCTCATGAATAATGAGGCTGTGGCCACTGACAAGAAGTAATAGGAGAAAGTGGAAGGCAAAACAGAGCTTAAATTAAGACGCTTATCTATAATGGAGGCCCACGTGGGCTCTCCACAGAACTTCAGGTGGTTTTTCCTCACGGGTTAGGTGGCCCTTGAGAAATACTGGTGAATAGCCAGAGGACTGTAAGAGTAATGATACTGAGACCTGCTTAGGGACCAAGAAGGGTCTGAGATTGTCAGACCCTAAGGCCACTTCAGGGGCAGGGGCGGTACCTTCCACACTGCTTTGGGGCCTGGGAACCCCTGATGTGAGTCCCCATCTCACCTGTGCCGCTTGCAAGTGGGAGGCAGGGGAAATTCCTTAGTGAGCCGCCTGTAAGATAATCATGAGCCCCATGCTGAGGGCTGGCGCTGAGGCCCAGAGATGCTGCCTCTGGAAGGTCCTCCTAGAGTAGGCATTGGGCCCACAGCTGCCTCTGACTTCTGTGGGTATTTCCTAGAAGGTAGTCGGTGGAAGGGGCCTAGTCCTCTCCTGACTTTTCTACGATGCAAAGTCAAGCCCCCTAGGCCCCCTTCTGTTTCCTGAAGTTCCTTACTCACTGATTTTGGGAAACAAGCAAACAAAAAGACCGAAATTGCAAATATGGAGGAATTCTAAAGGGCAAAGTAATTTTAAGTCACCGTTCTGGTTTGGGATTTGGGCATGGGGATTCACTGATCTTTCGTTCCCAATCATTAAGACCTGCCGAAGACGCCGTCACCTACCAGCATATTCTACCTGAATCTCCGGAGCCTTCAGCTTCTCGTGCATTGTCAGACTGTGACATATCTGAAAAGTCTTCCTTCTTCTCACGAGACCAGAAGCAAGACAATGAGATGGAGAAGATTTCTGGTCTAGCTAACCATTTCTCTCAAGGTGAGCTAAGGCGTTCTAACACTTGAAATAATGCCCTCGTTACCGTTACACCCCTCCCCCATCCCACCCCCAATAATGTAGACAAACTAATAATGACAAACTTTGCTTGACTGGGATTGCTTGCTTATACCGTTTACTGAAAAATATGATTTTAATCCTTGCAGATAGTTTTGAAACAAAAATCCACTCTCTTGCCTTTTGTAGCCTGTGTGTGGTGACGTTTGGATGTTTCTTTTTTGAAAGGAGAGCCCAGAAGTGTCAAAGCTGGTCACTCACTGTATCATTCATCAATAGGGGAAGCTGTGGTTATAAAAAGTGTCGGTCATTAGGGAAAAGGCAGTTTTATATTTTAGACAATCACTTAATGACGACTTGCTGTTTACGTGCTCTTCTAATAGTGGCAGACTGGGAAGCGCTGAAATTAAGTGACAGCTCCAAGCCTGGTTGTACCCTTTTTGTTCATCCATTCCCCAATTTGTTTAAGGCAGGACCACTTAGAAGACGCTTTTGTTGAAGAGTATCTGACTCCCCTGTGGGAGACCAGCCTCCCCACAACCGAATGGGTCCAAGGGGCGGTTGTATGATTGAGGGGTAAATTAAAGAGACGTCAGCAAGGTAGAGCACGCAAGGGCTCCCCTCTCAGTCATGCCTTCAGGAGCCAGGTCCCAGCAGAGGGCGAGGCATGTCATCTCGAGAGTTTATATAATATGGGGCACATATGTAACAGGAGGGGGAGGAGTTCGGGATATACATGCAACGGGGAGGGGAGGCACTAGGGGCACACATGTGACAGGAAGGCATATACGTAACAAGAAGGGCAAGCGCTGGAGTCAAGATGGCACCTCACCTTGGTCATTCCAGAGTTGGCTTGACCTTCGGTGTCTTTGAGCTCTCCTCTAGGGGAACAGGCCGGGCCTTCTCCATTTCAGAAGGGAGTGACCTTCCTTAGGATGGGACAATCGGGGCTGATTGCCTTTAATGGCAGCTAACCTTTACGCAGGTAGTCTTTAAGCAACTGACCTTCAAGTTTATAGTTAGTGACCACGTGTTTACAAACAGCACCTTAAATTTGACATCATGGGAGGACATGTGGGGAATAGCATTCTCATAGGAGAATGTGAAGGTTTCCTGCACATGAGTCTTGACTTTCCCGATTCCATAATGTAAGAGTGTTGAGAGTTTGTCTGATTACCCTCTCTTCCCAGTTCTGTTTCCCACACTTCTGCTAAACCAGACCTGTAAAGTGAACAGTCACAAAAGGGAGGGACAGCAACTGCAAAAAAATCAAACCTGTGTGAGCAAAAGAGCAGTATTTGCCCCCAAACAAGGTTCGGTGGGCCCCTATTGATGTCTGATCCCAGAGATCATTGGTGTTTGTGTTATGTACATACACACACACACACACACACAAATTAACAATATAACTCCCCTCTCCCTTTATAAAAGAAATTTACCTGGGGGCCCAGTATGTACAAGAAATGAGTAAAGCCTTTGGCCTCCCTCAGGCATGTGGGCCCAGAGGATGGCGGGAGGCGTGGTACATGAGTGCAGGTTTTTACTACACCGTGGATTTTTTCTGAAGTCTTCAGTGGCCAGTCACCGAAACTAGATTTTCTTCGGATTTCCAACTTTGTACTAATAGGACATTTGTGGGCTTTGGGTACTTACGACTCTGCGTTTCACTTTAATTTAGGACAGACCATGTGCCCCTAGTGCCATCTCTGCCCGCCACTGGATCAGTCAGCTTGGAACTTGAGCCCTTTCTAAGAATTCCCCCATAAACCACTCCTACTAGGTGTTTGGCCTCACCTGGGGGCTTGATGCCCTCAAAGGAATGAGGGCACAATGCGGCCACCCAAATCATTGAACTTAAAGTGTGACAGATTTCTGGTCTTTGAAAAGATGCCCTGCTAGCACAGTGGTTAAAGCCCTCAACTGCTAAGGGTAATCTTGGGGCGTTGAACCCCCATCCACGTGGCAGAAGAATGTGGCCATCTGCCTTCATAAAGCTTAGGGCCCTGGGGAGCCGCGGGCTGGCTCTGCCCTGCCCTGTGGGTCACTGGGCAACAGATCCACACGTGGACAGTCGTGGGTTTGGCAGGGTAGCGATCTTCCACAGCTTTCTGCTGCACTCGGCAGTTCCTCCTCTTCCTCGGGCCTGCCGGTCCTCGCCACCCCAGCTCGTGTTTGCTTCTAATCACAGCTGTCAGCATCTCGGATTTCTTTTTCCTGTAAAGACCCATGCGTTTGGGCTCACTGTGCCTTTTCGGGGATCACCCAGGCACGTGAAAGTGGGCCAGTGCGCCACTCAAATGGAACTCAGGACCTATCCTCGAATTCCCCTGGCGGTCTTGTGGTGGGTTTTCCGTAAGCCTCTTGTTCTCTTGTGTTCTCCTTCAGGCAATGCTGTAATCTGAGCGGAGGGGTGGCCTGATTTAGTATTTTTTATTTTTTCATGTAACATTGTATCATAAGCTTGCTGATGTATTGTTATGTGCCAGCCTTGTTAATGATTTTAAAATTGTCCACTGCATGACCGAACTGCATACTCTCATGTTTCCCTCTGGTTCAACCTTTAAGTCATCTCCAGAATTCTAGAACAGTAAACAACCCCCAGAAATAAGTGAGCTGCAGAAACTATTTTCGCACAGAAAGCTCCCCCTGATTTGGGGGGTGGGGTGGGTGCGTTTTTTAACCAAACATTAGAACTGCTAAGCAGAGACATGCACCTTTTTGATGGCAGTTCCCTGTAGAATTGGTGGTTTTAAAGGATGAGTATTTGTCAGAAGGGAATTACTGTAGGAGAGACAGATAGTTCTCTCCCATTGTGGAAAGGCCAGTATAATATTTCCTTCTGGGTGGTTATGGCTGCATAATTGATAAGCAGTGTCCAATTCAACTGGGATCATTTCCTGACACCCAAGTGATGATCCTAGCACCTGGCCAAAGACAAGGGTTTGTCTCGACAGCTACACTGGTCGCCCCCCAAGCCCGTGGTGTGTGCCGTAGACAAACCAGCCAGACAGCGGAGCTCCTGACTCCAGACTCCCGTCGACCGGACTAGCCTAGGAGATTTGCAGGGCAGCGAGGCAGGAATGGGAGGCGCAGTGCCGGGATGTGCCCACTTTGCTGCAGACAGAGCCGCTCAGCGCCCCGCGACGATGAGCTCCTCAGACATTCCACCAAATGACTTGCCACACTTCGGGCATTAATAGAAGATAACGGAAGGTTTGGAAATTAAGTCATCTCATAAACATTCAAATTCATGACAAAATTACTATTTAATTAGGAAAGGATCTGTAACATTGTACTACTTTTAAATGAAAGTCATTTTGGAGGAATTAAAACTAGGTCATAACATTAGTATAATGTTTTAAAACAAACATTACTAAGACATACTGGGTGTACCCCAATTGATGAATTAAAGACATTAATTTTGTCTTTGGATACTTAATGTGATTATGCTTTAAACATTGACTCGAGAAACCTACCTTGAGATTAAAACTGTGCTTTCCTCTTCCTTTGTTCAAGACAGAGGTTGGTGGGGGCTGGAAAAAATGAACACACTCATTTTAGAAAATTAAAATGCAATGTAGTGTTTTCTTCAAAATCCGAAACCTACCACCCAGAGACAATTGCTGATAATCTCATGGTCTATATCCTTCGTGTGTGTATGTGTGTGTGTTTCCTGTCTGTGCAAATTTTTAAGTAGAGTTGTGATTACTCGGAATAACCAATTTTATATCTATTTTAAAGTTTAATATAATAACGTGAAAAGTTTCTCCTGGCATTGCGTCTTCTGCAGAACATAATTTGACTAGCTGTGCCATGCTGCTTCAGAACAGAGATGCTTAAAGGTTTGAGCTATTTTCAGTTTTTGTCTGTTATGTATAATGCTAAGGTGAACACTTTCATGCTTTCAGGTACACAGTTTTTGTTTTGGTTTTTGGGGCATCACTGCCCTCCGGTGGTGGGTGTAGGAGGCCCAGCCTTGCAGCTGGATTTGAACCTCCAACCCAGTGGGCCGCAGTCCCGCGCACAACCACTACATCACCAGGGCTCAGCCCTTCAGGTGCACAGTTGTCAACAAGGCTGGTGACCTTTCGAGAGCTTCCTTCCCAAAGCACACTCGCTGCCATCCCGTCGATCCCCGCTCCCAGCGCCCTCCAGGGTGGACAGGGCAGCACTGCCTCGGGGCGTTTCTGAGACTGTCGCCCTCTATGGGAGTAGAAAGCCTCACCTTTCTTTCGAAGAGGGGCTGGTGGTTTCGAACTGCTGGTTTTGCCGTCAGCAGCCAAAGGGATAACCACTGCGCCACCAGAGACCCTTACAGAAGGTGAAAAAGTTGGGGAAAGAACCTTTGCAAGGCTAAGCATACAAATAGTCCCGAGGGCCATTTACCTGCGTACTTACACTACCAGGGTGGGTTTCTGTGGGTGCTGAACCATCCTCCCTAGTCTGCGGGTTTCTGTTTGGGTTTTTACAAGTTTCAGATGAGTAAGGGATGAATTCTTTTCAAAGAGTCTTGAAAATATCTGGATGCATGAATGTGGTTTAATCAACTCTCAGGCACTTCAAGCCGACTTGAAAGCGATCTGTTAGTTTCACCATAAGGAAGATTTTGAATTAATATTTGATATTTAGAAGAATAAAGGCTACATTAGAACTAGCATTAAAATTACATTGAATATAATTTTTCTGTGTGATGTAAAGTATCTTCCTTGTGGAGGGCTACAGAGCATCATTATGGAGCTGGGGCTTTGTGCTAAGGGACTAGCTCAGCCTCCCCCGGCCTAGGAAAGAAGCGCCCGTTGCTGGCTCTCTCACTACATAGCAGTGCTGTTTGGAATTTTTAAACTTCCTGCACAGTCTATAAATTATTCCATTTGTTGAGGGCTTCAGACTTAGATTTAAAAAATGCCCCTCTTTCCTTATAGACTTCCTAATGGAACATATTCAAGAAATTCGGACTTTGAGGAAACGTTTAGAGGACTCTATTAAAACAAATGAGAAGCTGCGGAAACAGCTGGAACGGCAAGGGTGTGACTTCGATCAAGGTAAGGGTGGCCACAGAGAGATGCAAGCCTGGGAGGGCCTCATTGGTGAAGTGGTTGCTGAGATTAGCCATCTGGGTCTTGGCAAGAAAACCTTGGTGTCAATCCCGGGTTTACCACTAGATTCTGTGTGACTTTGACGCTTACCGTAATCTCTCCGTGAAACAGGGACAATAGCGGACGGTGTCAGGTCTTGGTGAGAAGGAAGTATGTGAACCCTGACACTCAGTGCACCACAGCCCTGGGCGCCAAGGCGACTGCGGATACCGTTCATCCCTCAGTCACTCCAGCAGTCTGCCAGTCTGTAGCTGCCTGACTTGTGCTGGCCGGTCCTCCTTTGACTTTGGATGCTGCAGAGAAAAACAGAGAGGCGTTTAAAAAATTAAACAGGGCAGTATTTTTTCCCATCAATCGAGGATTATAAAAATACAGCTAGTATCACTTGCCAATCAAAGGGCGCTCATGTTCTGCATAAACAAAGTTAGCTCCGAATAAGGTGTGCATTTCCATGAAGAATTTATTTATTGATTGGATATCCACTTGGATCTTTACTTTCTTTCCTGACTTTTATTTAGCTTTTTTTTTGCTTTAAAGATCATTTTAGTTAGGACTGAGCCCCGGTAGCATAAGTGGTTGAGTGCGGGACTGTGGCCCGCGGGCTTGGCGGTTCAAATCCAGCGGCGGCTCTCAGGAGCGGCACTGGGTAGCACCCACGACCACCAGAGGCAATGATGTCCCCCCCGCCCCCCACCCCCCCGCACAAAGATCATTTTATTGGGGACTCTTAAAGCTCTTATAGCAATCCATATATCAATTGTATGAAACATATTTGTACATATGTTGCCATCGTTATTTTCTAAACATTTTATTTATTTATTTATTTATTTATTTATTTCTGCATCACGGTCCTGGTAGGAGTAGGAAGCCCAGTCTTGCTGCTGCTGGATTTGAACCGTCAACCCTGTGGGCCGCAGCCCCACACACACCACTGCACCACCAGGGTTCAGCTAAACATTTACTTTCTATTTGAGCCCATTTGTATCAGCTCTTCTTTTACCCTCCTGACCCCCTCCCATCCTCAGGACTCCTTGATAAGTTATAAGTTATTATTAATTTCATATCTTACACTGGCTGCTGTCTCCCTTTTCCTGTGGTTTCTCTCCCCTCCTGGTATTGCTGCTTCCATTTCTGTTCCTGAGCGATTTATCTGACCTGGATTCCATGTGCCCTGAGCTCTTGCTGGTACCTGTGTACATGCTCCTGCCTCATCTGCAGTGAAAGACAGGATTGGGGTCATAATAGTGGGGGGGTGAGGAAGGCTCAACAAACCAGAGGAATATTGTGTGTTTCTTGGATGTCCCATTGTCTATAGGTGGGTTTTGGGTCTGTGCTCTGACCCCCTTTGTTCACCACAATATGTTTTTTGTTTGTTTTGTGTCTTCTGATGCCTGTTACCTGATCCTGTCAACATCTCATGATCATACAGTCTGGTGTGCTTCTTCTCTGTGGGCTTGTTGCTTCTCAGCTAGATGGCTGCTTGTTTAACTTCAAGCCTTTAAGACGCCAGATATTTTGATAGCCAAACACCATCAGCTTTATTCACCACATTTTCTTGGGCACCCACTTTGTCTTCAGCAATTATGTCGGTAGGGTGAGCATCACAGAATGCCAGGTTACTAGAACAAAGTGTCCTTGCATTGAGGGAGGGTTTGAGCAGAGGCTCCAAATTCCATCCACTTCCTTAATGTATTGCCATATAAATATATGTACCTATGCCAGTACCTCTATTTTTGTGAATTAATAGATTTGCATAAGTGCATACCTATGTTTATACCTCAATCCATAGCTGTGCTTCCTAGATCTTTGTTCTGTTTCCTTTTACTTTCCCCCTTTTCCGCCATCACACTCATAAACTTTTAAAAATTTTCATAGTTAAGACATGCACATGAATCAAAAATGAAAATGATAAAAAAAGGTCTGCATTAAGAAGTCACCTTCTACCTTATGTTTACGAACCCTTTCCTCCCTCTCTTCTCACCTTTGTTAGTGCTCCTGTATATGTCCTTACAGTGGTTCTGGGGGCAGCTATAATTCTATGTTTTTCTCCTGCTTCTTTACCCAAAAGGCGGCATTTCCTGTATCCGTTGTCCCGTACCCTTTGAGCTGAGCTGTATATCCTGGACAGCTTTCCTTTGTGTCCTCATTCCATGAAGAATATACCTTGAAAGAAACTTAGTGCCGTAGGAAAAGCCTGCTTTTGTTTGGGAAGGGGTCCCAGCTCACCCATTTACTAGCTCTGAGCCTTTGAGCTAGTCACTCACCTCTCTAGCGCTTAATTATCCAATGAAAGAGTGGCATGGCTTGCGAGATTATAAGGCACATTGTAAAGAATAGGCATCACTCCAGATTATCATCAGTTTTATTTTTAAATGACATCAGTGTAATGTAAGCTCAGCAGTGGGCAGGGGTGCGAATGTGACTCCCATTTGCAGAGATGAGTTCTAGGAGGATGAAATAAGCCTCCTCAAGAGGCCACCCCGCTAACCAGTGACAACATTCGAGTCCTTGGACCCCCAGTTTAGTTCTTATTTTTTTTCTAGCCTGGAAGGACATCTTTCCAAAGCACTATACATGCTGCTGTTGCCAAGGTAAACGGAATGATTCCATTCCTCCCTCCCCTTCTCTCACCCTGTGTCTGCTCCGCACCCTCCCACTCTCACCCCGAGGGAAATTGATTAATCTGAGTTATTAGTTGTATCAAACACAGAAAAGAAATATACGCCTGGGCCCTTCACATTCACTCTTGGTAATGCCTGAATTAGATTCATTCTGTTTTACATTTTCCCTGGCAAATCCAATTATAGCATTATTTGGGGGCTCAAATGGCCACCAGCTACAATGGAGCAGACAATTGCTCTGCAGAGTAATTCACTCTGACGGGAAGGTTTACAAAAAGGCATTCATAAAGTATTTACACGGGGAGAAAGACATACTGTTCTCACCATGTTGTCAGAATCTCTGAAAAGACAAAGACATAAAAGTGGCTCTGCATTCCCCTTGCTGTGAAAGGCTCGTCTTGGGAGGTTTGCGAAAAGCATGGTTCCTTGTAAAGACGTTGAGGTGGAATCTCGCTAGAAAACGGCAACCTCATGTTAAGCTGGTCACCGGTTCTGTGGGTTTGTGGTGGTGGTGTTCCCAGTGAGGACTGGTCTTGCAGCCTCAGAATGGACCCTGCGAGCTCGGGTCGATGGACTCAGCATTACCGTGTCTCAAGGACTGTTCTGTGGTTGAATTGCAACTTTGAAAGGTGATTCATTTAACTTTAGCTGTGGTGGACTTCTTGTGCTCATCTGGGATGCATTTTGGTTCTGTTTTGACCCCCAGCTATCAAAAAATAATGAGATAATCAAAGAAAAAACAGGGACAAGCCTAGGGGCCCCTAATTTATGGTATAAATAGGCTGCCAAGCAGTCCACCAACCATAGCCCCAAATCCTTGGTCAGCAGAGATTGGCCAGGGACCTCATAAAAATTATACACTGTACAAATCAAAAGAGTAAAAGAACAAAGGAAAACAAAAAACCCTAGGGACAGGTAAATGAAATATCAGACAAGCTCTAAGGTTTAAGGAATACTGAAGCACCTCAATAACAGAAAGGCAAACAATTTAATTTAAAAATGAGAAGGTATGAACAGAGACTTCACCACAGAAGACATCCATGTAGCCAACACACACAAAGAAATTATCCAATAGAGAAAGATACACATCAAAGCAGCAACAAGAGACCATCTCACACCATCAAAAGTAGCTGAGTTCAATAAAGCAGAAAGCAAGCACTGCTAGTGAGGTTGTAGAGGCAATGGAGCGCTCACATGCCCGTGGTGAGACTGGAAAATGGAATAGCCACTATGGAACACAAGACGGAGCTTCCTTACAGAGCTGGAAATTTGATCCAGCAACCCCACTGTTAGATGGATTTCCTAAAGAAATACGAACCATAGCATGAATTGATATGTGCACACCTATTTTACCACAGCATTATTCACAGGAGCAGAATGGTCTCCAGGCTTAGGAGGGGAGTGGGAGAGGGAAATCACAAACTAGGTAATAGTTTCCAGGGCTAGGTGGGGAGAGGGAGGGGGAAATCATAAACTAGATAATAGCTGTCTATAATTTAGGTGGATGCAAAGGCAGTATACATTCAGGAAGATCAGTCCAGTAGCAAGATGGTTGAGGGAGACACTGAAAGATGCAGGAGACTTAGGTAGACAAGGAAACTAAGGACTGTTATATATTCAATCCTGCAGAAACGGTAATTGAAGCAGTAATCTAATCGTGGATACATAGACACTTGTACTAGCAGAACTGGGACGGGTAGGTGGATATGACTAAACCTACAACCACATATGGATTTGGCAGAGAATATTTCTATATATGTAGGTATATTTATGTGTTGTAAATAGGTCTGTGGATATGTAGAACAATCGGGCACAGTTAGGACCATGTGTTAGCCATAGCCACCACCTTGAGGGCATGAGCCACGGGCTTTGGGGACAGCTAAGTAAATTGGCACAGTATAATGCACAAGGACACTGTCTGCATCCTCCTATGGTGAGCGGTAAGCAACGGGTTTTAGAAGCTAACAGGTGAGCATATCAGATGCAATTATTGGCATCCATCCAGAGGAAAGAAGAGCAAAGAAATTTAAAGTTTGAAATAATACAAAGCTGTAAGAGCCCCCAATAAAATCATGGGGGGAAAAATAATAAAAGCATCTTTTCTCACCATAAGACTATCAAGCTAGAAATTAACAGGAAGAAATATACTTGGAAACCCAATAATACACTAGTAGAAAACTATTGGGCCATAGAAAAATCAAGAGTGAAATTTATAAATTCTTAGATTTAAATGACAGTGAAAATTTATATCAAAACCTTTAGTACACATCAAAAGCAAGGGGGTAAGACCCCAAAAAGGCTGGGCCAGTGAACAAGACATTCTGGAGGAAGAGCTCACACTCACAGTGTTAGTCCCGATTGGGTGAGGGTAAGGAAGAGCGCAGCGGTTCAGGTGGTGCCCAGGTTTCTTGACTCGATTCCGGAGAGCGGTGAGACCACCTACTGAGACGGGGAGCCCAAGGGAGAGAGCAGGTTGGGAAAGCTGAGGGAGAAGTGCCGAGATTTCCATTAGGGCCTGTGAACTGTGAGCGGCCTTAAATACAACTTGTGTGAAAACTGTCCAGTGCAACGCTAACTTTTACCCAGTACCCAATTTGAAAAAATATAAAAAGGACAGTCGCTAGACCCACCATACAAATCCTGATGTCTGTGAAGAACATGAGAGTTTGCAGGGGTGAGTGGAGAAAGATGATGGATATGAGTGTAAGGCACAGGGCAGCCATCTGTGGTGGTTAAACTGCCCCTTCCTATCCTCCCTCTCCCCCACCCCTGACCGCCTGTTCCTCTGCTCGTTAGGATGGACAGCTAAGAGGTGGGGGCCGACACCCTTCTTGCCGCCTCTGTCAAGCTCACTCACTCTCATCCCTTTGGGTCAGGTAGCACTTTGGTTCACAGAAGTAGCTGTCATTGCCTATTATGCTTCCTCATTATATAAAACTTTAAAAAAATTGTTCCTGAAGTTCCATCCACACTGATCTGGAGTCTGCCCGTACTTCACTATTTATGTGTGCCTCCACAGGTTCTGCAAACATTTTTGCCTGTGGTTCAGAGCTGCATAATTCCCTGACATCAGAAATTCAGTTCCTGAGGAAGCAGAACCAGGACCTCAATGCGATGCTTGCTAAAGGGTCCAGAGGTAAGAATTACGGGGACAGCCTGGTGCTCCAAAGCTGCTGTGCTGTGTCACAGTGGACAGAGGGCAGGGTTGGGGCCAGGCCCACCTAGGGTCATATCCTGTGACTTTGGGCAGGTCAGTTAGCCTCTCTAGGCAGGCATCCACTTCCTTATCTGTAGGCTGGGTAGATCACACAGGGTCTGAGTGTGACAATTAAACGATCGAAAACACTTTCATGGGAACTGTCACACAGGAAAGACTCAGTAATTCTTACTTACTTTCTTGTCACTTGCCCCCTCCTGGGAGAAAGACCCGACTTTCTCCTCCCGTGAATAGTTACAGTAGTGGGCACTCAAGAGGCAGTTCACCCTGTACTGTAGAATCGCTGTGACTTGGCTTCGACTTGAGGGCGGTGAGATCTCTCTTACATCTCTCTTACATCTCTATAGAGCCACTTCTAACTCGTCCTGGTGCCCAGGGTAAGAGAAGGGAAAGGAAATACAGTACTGCCAAGTTCTCCATGGAAATTTCATACCGCCGGCAAAGTTTAGCCATGTAGCATCAACAAAGTTCACACGGTATTTCTTGGAAAGATCCCTTCCCTGAATTTCTTCCATTTGGAACTTAGAAACCTTTAAAGAGCTTTTATTTGCATCATCTCTCATTTTGAGGGAGAAAGATGAAGCTTTCAACTCCTGTAAACACTTATGGTTTAGGAACCCTACAGGAGGCAACTCTGTCTTGCACTGAGGGGTCACTGTGAGTCAGAATCAATTTGATGGCAGTGAATTTGACTCTGCCCACCCACCCCATCCCCCCAATATTTTTCACATTTCTGGAACCGAGTGTTATTAGCCCTATTTAACAGGTTAGAAATTGAGGTTTAGAGAGTTTACCAGCCTGTAGTCAGAGAGCTAAAAGGTGGTGCAACTGGAACTTGGGGCCACTTCACCTTCCCTAGAGAATGTCAATGCTGACTCTGGGCTGTGTCTTTGTCATCTGTTGCTGCTATAACAGACATAACACAATGATGGCCTTAACAAGCAGAAATTTATTCTCTTATAGTTTAGGAGTCTGTAAGTCCAAATTCAGAGTGCTGTCCCTGGGGAATGGTTCCTCCTTTGGCTCACAGATGAGGAGGAAGGTGCTCGTCTCCTTTCACTGGCTGTGAGCTTGGGATTTCTTGGAGATCTGCCTGTGCCTTCAGATTTCCGTATTCTCCTGGATCTAGGAGGTTTGCAGCACTGGAACCCTGGGCCCAAAGGACACCCACCCACCCCACTCTTGGCTCTTCTTGCTTGGTGGTAGTAAATTTCTCCTTCTAGCTCAGATGCCTTTTATATCTTAGAAGAGACTCACTAAAGATAGACCCTAATACTGTAGATTGCATTCATTAATATAACTGCCTCGAGTCCTGCCCTGTTTATATCATAGAAGGGGGAAATAAAATGCCTAGGGTGATTACATCTTATCCCAAAATGGAGGACAGCCGCATAATACTAAGAAAAATGGCCCAGCCAAGTTGACACATATTTGGAGTGGTGGAGGGGCAGAGATACCAGGTAACATATAGGTGTTCAGGAGATGAAGTCGAGGCTTCTCCAAATGATTCAGCACTCAGCACATATTTCCTGGCTTAGGTTGGTATAGACTCAGATACAGAGAGAAGTGAGTGAGACCTGGCTCTTCCTCATTTACCTCCTGGGGACCCCAGGCTCCTGGGGACCCCAGGCTGGAGGCATGTGAGGGGAGTGACAGGGCTGTGGAGAAGGCATCCTGGTCCGAGAAAGGCTGCACCCAGCTGTGAGGCGAAAGACGAGTCGGGATGAACCAGCGTTTCAATAGAAGGAGGAGAGGAGATAACACCTAGGGTTAGAGGTGCAAACAGGGCTCTGGATTGGCGCCCGTGGATGATGCCATTGTTTGGGGCCCCTTTGCTTGTCTCTGCCTGTAGTTTCTACCCTATTTGGTTCCTGAAGACAAAGTCATTAGGTTTTCCTGGCCCATTATTTAATAAAAAACTAAACAGGTCCATTTCATCTGAGTGATGTTTAATCTGCAGCCTTGATATTGACAGATTTATCTGACCAAAATGCATAAGCTAATTGGAATGCCAAAATCATAAGTGCCAG
This sequence comes from Nesogale talazaci, assembly GCA_004026705.1. NCBI lineage: Eukaryota > Metazoa > Chordata > Mammalia > Afrosoricida > Tenrecidae > Nesogale > Nesogale talazaci. The sequence goes on along the minus strand of PVJH01023625.1, from coordinate 4,041 downwards.
ATTAAATCTCATTCTCTTTTGTATTCTTGGAGTGCCTGAGCTAAAGTGCTATATTTGCGTAATCGGGTTGGGGGGAAAAAAAAACAACAAAACAAATGATTTCCCTTCTCAGTGGCGCTCTCTGTGCGTTTGCAGATAAACAGAAGGAGAATGAAAAATTGCGCGAGTCCCTGTCCAGGAAGACTGCCAGCCTGGAGCACCTTCAGCGGGAGCATGCGCGTGTGCAGGGGGAGAACGAGAGGCTGCAGAAGGAGGTGGGCGAGAAGGAGCGGCGCCACGAGCAGCTGGTGCAGGAGCTCTACACCAGCCGCAGCGAGCTGAGCAGGTAGAGGCACCAGCTGTGAAATAGAAGCTGCTCACTCTGCCCCCGTGCAAAGGGACAGACGGCAGACGGGTGAAAACCCAAACTCATGACTGCCCGCATGTCTGTGCCTCACAGTGACCCTGCTGAAAGAGTAGAGCTGTTCACGCAGACCCCCACATCTGTGCCTTCTGGAGTGGCTGGTGGGTTTGAACTGCCCACCTTTCGGATAGCAGCCAAGTGCTTAGGCCATTGTTTCTCCAGGGCTCCTTATGGAGACAAATGGTCTTGAGTGCCAGGAGGTAACTTTCTGTGTGCTTATCTGGCCCAGGGGAGGGACGATGTCTCTGAACAGGTGCCATATGAGCAGAGACCTGAAACTGGGGAGGGTGTGGGCCCTGCCCATTCCTGGGGGAATGTTATTTTCAGTTGGAGGGACAGTGGCCCTGGGACAGAGTGTCATTGACTGCGGTGGGCAGGGCGGGGAGGCCAGCCATGTGAAGGGGCTGGGCTGTTGGAGCAAGCGAGGCAGAGAGGCACCAGGGTGCTCGATCACGCAGGACTCTGGTCGCTGCTGTGAGTGACAGGAACCGGGCTTAGTTGTGAGAGTGTCATGCTGCTTGTGCTTTTGCAGTGTCGTTTCCTGTGTCTGTAGTAGTTCTTGTCCTGTACGCTCATGAATGCCTATCATTTTAGTCACCCCCCCCCCCAATTAAAAGGTCATTTTATTGGGGGCTCTTTCAGCTCTTTTAGCAGTTCATACATCAATTGTATCAAACATATTTGTACTTATATTGTCATCATTATTTTCTAAACATTTCTTCTTTTGGGGGGAGGGCATCACTGCCTTCTGGTGGTCATGGGAGCTACCCAGCGCTGCTCCTGAGAGCCACTGCTGGATTTGAACCGCCAAGTCTGCAGGCCGCAGTCCTGCACTCAACCACTTATGCCACCAGGGCTCAGTCCTATTTTCTAAACATTTACTTTCTATATGAACCCTTGGTATCAGCTCCTCTTTTTTCCCTCCACCCTTCCCCCTCATGACCCTTTGATAAATTATGTTATTATTTTCATATCTTATGCCCTCCACTGTCTCCCTTCTCCCATGGTTTCTGTTCATTCCCCTGGGGTGGTGGCAGAGGGGGGTGGGGAAGGGGAGGAAGGGTTATGTGTCAATCATTTTGACTAGTTGTCCCTTCTTCCCCTCTTCTCCTACCGTCTTGGTATTGCTACTCCCATTCCTACTCCTGGATTATGTTTGCTTCTTTTGTTTTGTGTTTTTCCTAGTAGTTCCTATCTTTTTTCTCTTTTTATTCAATTTTTTGTTTCTTTTTGTTTTGTCCCTGTTCTTGTGGGTTTTGCTTACCTCTATAAGGTAGGCGTGGGAAGCAATGGGACTGACGGTTCTGGAGGGACTTGGGGGGAGGAGGCAGGGGAAGAGAGTGATGAGCAAACAACACCATAGACTGGGGGGTAATTCAGGAATTGAAATCAACAATGAGGAGAGGAAGATGTAGAGATCCTGGGTGCATTAGAGCAATAGCAGCCAGGCCGAGAGGAATTACTAAGAGGCAGAAGGGGGACAAGCATGATGGTGGGGTGAAAGGAAGGTAAAAGGAAACAGAGGAAAGATCTAGGAAGCAAACCTATGTGTGTTAGTCTAGGTAGGCTAGAGGAACAAATTTCATAGACACACATGTGGATATAAGGAAAAGGTTTGTATATAAGAGAAATAGGACATTAAGAAAGCATCCCAACCCAGTCCAGTACAAAGTAATAAGTCCAATATTAATCCATACACCCGATACCAGTCTATAAAGTCTCCTTCTGACTCACGAAGTCACAGGTCAGTGGGTGCAGAATCCCAGCCCTGGCAGGGGTCTCCATATGGCTCTGGGTCCTTCAACAGCATCCTGTGGTGATAGAAGCAACTCATCGCTGGCAGAGGTCTCCATGTGGCTGCCCCAGCTTCAGAGGTCTGACTCCATCAGGGCAAAACTGTGTGTTCTCTCCCTGCCTCCCCAGCTTCTCAGACGCTGCCATCTTGTCTTGTCCGTGATTAATCGTCTCTCCGATGTAACTCCCAACAACCAGGGAGATAGCTTCTCATCTTCACGAGGGAAATATTGTGAGCTTTCCTTGACGTATCAGGAGAAATCCATGCCCACACAGAGGCCTCATTGGTTACTCGATGACTATCTCCAGATTAACAGGCTAGACTCCACCCCTACATTTCAATCATAAAATTAACATAAGCACATGACTGCCACACTATGGATGCAGGTATAAACATAGGTGTAAACTTAATGTAAATGTATTAATTCATAAAAATAGAAGTATTGGCTTATGTACATATATTTATAATGGAAATGCTTTGAGGAAGGGGATGGACTTTGGGCCTCTGCTCAAGTCCTCCCTCGAGGCAAGAACACTTTGTTCTGACAACCTGACTTTCTGTGATGCTTGCCCTCCTGACACGATCGCTGAAGACTAAATGGGGGCATAAGAAAATGTGGGGAAGAAAGCTGATGGTGCCCAGCTATTAAAAGTGTGGCCATCTAGCTCAGGAGCAACAAGTCCACACAGAAGAAGCACACCAGCCTGTATGATCATGAGGTGTCCACAGGATTGGGTTAGAGGCATCAGATGACTGAAAACAAGCAAGTAACTATATTGTTGAGAATCAGCAGGGTCAGAGTGGAGACCCAAAACCCATCTGTAGACAATGGGACATCCTCACAACAGAAGGGTCACAAGGAAGAGATGCGTCAACCAGGGTGCAGTATAGCACCGATGAAACACACAACATTCCTTTGATTCCTTGAGGCTTCCTTACCCCCCATTATCATCAGCCCAGTCTTGTTTTTCATTGTGGCCTTGGCTGGAGCATGTGCACAGGTACAGGTAAGAAATAAGAGCTCACAATCCACAGAATTCATTTTAGTCTTAGCAGCCTCACCTGTGACTCTCCAGCTCGGTGAATTAGCAAGATTATTAGAGGCCTCATAGCCGTCAGTGCCAGTTTAAGTGTTTCAGTCCTGGCTCTTCCTCCCCACTGTGCAGCCCAGGGTAGAACAGTCCTTCTAGAGCAGTGGTTCTCCACCTTCCTAATGCCACGACCCTTTCATACAGTGCCTCGTGGGGTGGTGACCCCAAACCATAACATTATTTTCATTGCTACTTCATAACTGTACTTTGGCCACTGTTAGGAATCGAGCAACCCCTGTGAAAGGGTCGTTCGACCCCCAAAGGGGTTGCAACCCACAGGTTGAGAACCACTGTTTTTGAGCCTTCCAACCCCTGTAAACGAGAGATTGCTGGCACCTCCTTTGGAGGGGGACTGAGAAGGTTCCTTCCTTTAGATAATAACATTAGTATAGTCTGGGACCTGGAGTACCCTTGGGCAAAGTGGCTGGGATTCCAAGCCTTGTCCCCACTTGCTGTATTCTAACCACTGGTGGGGCGGGTGTGCAGAAGTCATAGTATGTCAGAACTAACCTTGTGTGTGTGTGGTGGGCTGCTTTTCAGGGCACAGGAGGAAGTGAAGTTGAGGCAGCAGCTGCTCTCACAGAATGACAAGCTTCTCCAGTCCCTGCGGATGGAGCTGAAAGTGTACGAGAAGCTGGATGAAGAGCACAGGCTACCGAGAGGTACTGGGTCCTGACCTGAGGCCCTCTCATCTGGGGGCAGCGCTGTTCTGTCCTCTGAACACATTTCCCGCCCTCACCTCCCACCCCCAA
>PVJH01023624.1:0-34478 GCA_004026705.1 Nesogale talazaci | reverse complement strand
GTGGCTTTTCTGGCTTCAGAATTCTGGTTCCATCAGGGTAAATATATGTATTTTCTCCTCTGAGATATTTTGCAGGGAGTCAACCTTTTATCTTGCCAGCTGCAATGTCTCTAAGAAATGACTCTGTATTCTCTCACTTCCAATGGGAAATTCCATGAGATTTCCAAGAATTCTCAGAGAAAGCCATACCTAAACAGAGATCCCATTGGCTAGTTCCAGATTGACAGGCTAGACTCCACCCCTACACTCCTATATCATGAAATTGGTACACGAGTATATGATTGCCACGGTGATGCTCATATATTTGTTTAGTTACAATGTTAGTTGTATTAGTCTTAAATAGACAAGAATTACATGTGATATAACAATATTAAAAACCAACCCCCAAATCTGAACTTTCATCTCAAGTTTTTTACTTTCTTGTTAAATAATCAATCTGCAACTTAGTGTTCTCATACATACAATGAACATCGCATATAGTGCTCATCTCATAAAACTTGTGGGGATTAATCAAAAATATATAAAACATTCAGTCTAGATGGGATATATTTTAGTTTATCTTTAATATTTTAAAAGTCATGCATATGGGAGAAAGACCCTCAAAAGTATATGATTAATATATATCAAGGAATCCAATAAATATACTGTGACAGTCATGTCACAGTTAATTTTATGTTATTTTTATGATTGTTAATTTTATGATTGAAATGTAGGGGTGGAGTCTAGTCTGTTGATCTGGAGATAGCAAATGAGACCTCTATGTGGGCATGGCTTTATTCTGAAACGTCTGGGAAATCTCACGATATTTTCCGCGTGAAGATGAAAAGCTATCCCACCAGTTGTTGGGAGTTAGTCAGAGAGATGATGAATCATGGACAAGACAAGATAGCAGTGTCCAAGAAGTTGGAGTTGCAGGCGGAGAGTCCACAAGGCTTTTCCCTCATGGAGCGAGACCTCTGAAGCTGGGGTGGCCACATGGAGACTTCTGCCAGTGATGAGTTGCTTCTGCTGTTGATAGACCGTGAGCCCTGGAAGCGAGGAGCTATCTGGAGACACCTTCCAGTGCCGGGATTCTGCACCCATTGACCTATGACTTCGTGAGTTGGAAAGAGACTTTATAGACTGATTTCTGGCATATGGGTTAATATCGGACTTAAGACTGAGCTGGGGCTGAGCCCTGGTGGTATAGTGGTTGTGCGTGGGACTGCGGCCCACTGGGATGGAAGTTCAATTCCAGCAGTGGGGCTGGACCTCCTACTCCCACCGCCGGAGAGCAGTAATGCCCCCCCCCAAAAAAAAAGACTTTGAACTGGACTGGGCTCAATGTCCTGTTCCCCTTGTATATAAACCTTTTCCTTATATCTATATGTATATCTATGAAATTTGTTCCTCTAGCCTGCCCAAACTGACACATATAGCTTCAAATGGGTCATTATAGTGACAATTATATTGCTAAAAGAATTGTAATGGAAACAAACAATGATTTCTGGTTTAGATGCTCATTGTTTTTGATGACATTCAGAATGTATTGTAGCGTGCATGCATTCACATATTGCTTTACTAACAATCTTTTATGTAAAGTGTAAAAATTACCAAAGAGTTTTCTGGAACTCCATAATCAAATATCCAAACCCCTGTCATCAGGGTGATTTAGATTTCTAAGGTTCTTAATCAACATTGAAGCATGCTGCCCTGTCTTTCTCCAAAAAAATTGGCTGTTGAGTTTAAACCGCAGACTTTTTCAGTAACAACTCAAGGTTTACGCCATTGAACCACAATTCCATAGAAAGGTTTTATAAAGGCATTGTATCTTATGGGATGAGTGTAAAGCATAAGAAATGTATATGTCACCTTGGAGAAAAACAACCACAAACTTAGTAAATGATTCAGGGTTCTTTATTTGTAGGCCATTAGTCACCATAACAAGATGTAATTTATTCACAAAGCAGATGCTCCAAAGTGCTCCAAAAAGTTCTTGAACAAAGGAAATGAAAAAGAGAATGGGATTTTGAAGGCTTCTTCTATTTCGACTCTAGGGAATTGTATAATACAATTAAATCTCAAAAACAAGTCATGCATACTGATCAGGCAAAATTTTCACATATTTTTTAAATGATCTAATAGCTAGAATATACCTATTGTTTAACCTGCTCTGTCAGGTTCTCCCATATTGGTCTGTCTGCAAAAAGAAGAGCTAGTTGTCCACAGTAGATCCCATAACTCACCATAATACATTTTAGTGTATATACACAACATATCTGTAGTTGTCACAACTATTAGGTTCTTTTTTATTTTTTTTAATAAATAAGCACTCAGAGAAATTTACTGAGCCAAATTATTTTGCAAATGTGTTTACTTGACTTCTTGGTTTTTCTATGGAAGAATGTCATTCCAGTAAATATTAGGAAATTAAAGTACATGGATTTTTAAAAACTGTAACTGTGGAACTTCTTCTGTTATAATTATTTCATGATCTAGCCTTACTTTACTTTAAATGTTGACATGGAAAATGTAATTTTCATATTCTCTGAAAACTCTGACATATTTTTGAAATCTAACAGAAAATATCTGAGAGAGAACAAAGTAATTGGCATAGTTAGCTGTTTGAAAAACACAACGGCATATGACTAAAACAGTCTAGAAAAGCTTCAATGTCTACTGCTGTGTCTTTTATCCCACAAAAGGACCAGGCTGGGTGGTGTGGTTGTTTCAGCGCTGGGCAGTCGGCTAAACACCACTGCAGCATTTGAGTGCCTGTTCCTCCTCCAGAGACAAATGAAGCTTTTTCTCCCCTAGAGGGCCAGTCACAGAAGCACAGGGGCAATTCTACTCTTGCGTACAGGATTGAAGATACTAGACTCGATGGCAGTGAGCTGTTGGTTTTGGTTTGCATGTGACAATGGTTCCCTCTTTTCAGACAATGGACTGCTGGCTGTAATGTCTGTGATCCAGACCCACCTGCGCCTTTGTAGGAGAGCGATGAAATTACCTGCTTTCTTCGAGTTCAGCCTCAAACACCCTTTTTAGTGCCCTGTGTCAGAATCAATTCCATGACAGTGTTGTTGCTGTTTGATTGTTTGTTTATATTTGCCAAAAGCTTCTTAAAATCTCATGCTGTCTAAATAGATGTGGAGTTTTTGTCAGGTTCTTGTTAAAAACAGTTTTTCTTAAATGAATGATGTTCACTTTTGGAAGTGTGAAGCATTTATATTATTACTTGTTCTAATAATTATCCTCTTCCTTCTCTTTCTCCTCTTCCTTCTTGTCTTTCTGCTCCTTTTCCTTCTTTTTCTCCTTTTAATTTTTTTCTGACACGTGTCCTGGAAATAGACTTAAATTGACTTGAATGATTGGAAAGGCTAAAATAGTTGCTAGTTGTGACAGGGAAAAATATACATTAGAGCAATGTCTTACAATAAGAATATTGTAATTTAAAAATTTTTGTGTCTGTCCTCTGTCCTTATGACAGCCACAATTGGAATAGAAAAGCAAAGCAACAATTAAAGGAAAGGATTAGTGGCATACATGTATGAAACAAGATATTTACAAGCCAATGACTGCGATAGAAGAATAAGGTAACCAAGCCAGTTCTCATCACTGAGTCTGAGAATGGGGCAGCGAAAGTAAAAAAAAAAAACAAAAAACAAACAAAAAAAACGCTCAGAGAGCAAAGCCATTGGCTAGAGAGGACAAATTTCATAATTCAAAAAACAGAGCATATGGTTTTCAGCAGCTACTTCCTCTAGTGGACAGCTAATTCTTTCTTGGTTGCCTGTTCTTAGTCTGGAAGTTCCACTAAAACCTAGTCCTGTTGACAACCACGCTGGCTTTGAAAGACTAGTGCCATAGCTTCCGGCATTGGAGCAGCATTAAAGCATCCAGAGTCTGACACACCACCAAACTTGCAACTTAGAGAAAATACTGGTAAGAGTTTGTCTTAAACACTTGAGATTTACTGTCTGGAGAGACCAGTTCTTGGGAAAGTAAATCATGTTCGGCAAATTGGCCAGGCAGTGAAAAGAGACCTTCAGTAAGATAGATTGTCAGCATGGCTGCAAGCATGTGCTCAGGCTGGAAGTACTGGTAAGAAGGGCACAGGATGGAGCTGTGTTTCTCTCTGCTGTACATAGGGTCACTACGGGTGGTAAATGACTCCTTGGCAATGATGACACCAAGAACAAGGGAGGCATCATAAATAATTGCCAACATAATTCTGCCATTAACAGAGAAATAAGAAATGGCCAAAAACTGGGGGAAGGGGAAGACAAGGATAATTTGTATTATCTTTTTAAAAATTTTCTGTATATCTCTTTGATTACCACACTTCAGATTGGTGACACCAGAAATGTTGAGGGAGAATTGGGATGCAGAAAATAAATATTTATCACCACACATCTGTCTGTATCCAAAGATAGAAAATATGCAAAAGCTTTAGAACATTAGATTTCATATTGATAGGGCAGTAAATTTACTATGATCATGAATAAAACAGATTTCAAATAAACATATCAAGCATCTAGAAGAAAATCTGTTTGGTAATGCTAACATTTGTAATGAAAAGCTACACCCTATGAGAGGGAAAAAAACAAAATTTAGCTTTACTCAAGTGTGAACTCAATGTGACACTGTTTTAGATTAAAGCTGATAATGTAATTTCAACTGTCTTTCAATCTTTCTGATTTCTTTCATACAAAGGCAAGAGACTGAGTTTAAATATATTCCAAAGATAAATGCAGTTCTCCATTTCATTGCAATTATTCACTATGTGTAAAATGATACTAGTAAAACACTCTAATTTACAAATTACCATCTCAATAGAAAACAAGTATCTCACTCCAAGGGGGTAAACATGACTCTTAAACAAGTATTCGCCAATTTGAAATTATGAAATACTATTTATTGATCACTTATCCATGTGGAGCATTGTACTGAATAAAATATACAGGACAGTTTCATTTTATTGCACTCTGATTTACTGTCTTTGATAGATAATGCATATTTTATAACTGAAAACTTGTAGCATTCCTGCATGAAGCAAGTCTATGACCCCATTTTCCAGCAGCATGTGCTGGAAAATAGTATGTAGCTGGGAAAAGAAAAATAATTATTGCAAATGATAATATAAGTATTTTCAAATGTCATGCCTCTGGGTTGCAGTTTTGGTAGATCTCACAGTACTTCAAATATTTTAATTTTGCTACTGCACATTGCTTATACTATTACATAGTGCAAATGGAAACAATAGCTACTGGGTAATCAAAAATTCTTCTGAATCACTATATTGTTATAATCCCTTTATTACTGTGGTCTAAATCAAACCTATATATCCATCATATGTCTATAGATATCTTGAATCCACCTTGGAGTACATTATTGAGGTAAATGGGAAAGCAAGACATTATATTTTAGAGGAGAAAAGAAAAGAGAAAGTAAAACTGCTGAGATGCCACTTTGTTACACAGATAAGTATTCTAACTTGAACAGAAAATAAACCTCACTTTAGTGCCATAGAGTGTGTGATACTTTGGAAATGGTAGTCTAAATTTGAATTTTTAAAAATATAGATTGTAGCCATCACTCAAGGGCTCTTCAAATCCCAGTTGTACTTTCATGTTAATTTTATATCTTAATTACAGGTCTAAATAGAAAAAAAATTAGCTAGAAGTGACATAGAAGATAATACTGATTTATGATTACAAATAATGGAAGTCAGGACACACATCATCAAAATTCTTTAAAAATTCTCAATATATCAATTGAAAGAATAACTAATTTCTTTTTGCCCATAATAGATGTTATAAAATATACAAAGATATGAGCAGTTTAGAATTTTATGCCCATTATTATAAAATGTTAGTAAAAATGAACATACTTGCACATATAAAATATGACTCAAAACTACATATGAAAATTCTTTAAGGAGTTCAGTGCCAGATGAAATCATAGTGAGAGAGTAATTTCCAGATAATATTACCAATAGATAAGTAAACTTGCTTACTTATTCATCCACAGGGTTTGTAGCTGTCAGTCAGCATACCAATAAGGTAAACAGTACTCTGCTTCAGCAATTTGTCGGAGTTGTCGATCCTCCTAGTATAAGAGAATGGTTTCAGAATCATGAACATCCAGAAAGATACATCAGCCTAGCTTGAATGCCAGATCCCTTTGTGACGCAACCCAGACAATCAGAGAGCCCACCTGGGACTATGAGGCAGAGCAGTGGAGAAGCACCGAGATTGTGAGATGAGCGGTGGCTTTCCTGGTCCACAGAAAAAGGCCAAGACTCAGGGACCGCATGGCTGAAAGTCTGAGGACCACAAAGTGATTCTGCTACTGGCTGAGAAGAACCGCTACTATGAACAACAACAAATAGATGATTTCTCATCCTGATTTGTGGTAACCTGTCATAAGCTCCCAATGCTGTGAGTTCAGTAGGGACATTCCAGTGAATTATCAAATGCAATGGAGAAATGATGGAGTAAACAGAGTATAATGGGAGGGAAGACAGGCTTCCGAACAAGGTAAAGAGAAAGAAGGGAGGAGGCACATCTTGACTCTTGCCTGGGAACAGTTCATCTTGGGCTGGTGTGGAATTGTAGTCTCCTTTTTCCTAGGGAAGCCAGTGGAGATCAGATGTGGCCCCTATGTCATTTTTCATTACTCCATTGTCATTGCATTGAATTCAACTAATATAATAAGTAGAACTTTTCTCTAGGATTCCCAGGTCTACCATGACTTTATCCCATGAGGTAGCTATTAGGTTCCAACTGCCAATCTCTTAGTTAACAGAGATGTTCTTAATGAATGTACAACTGGTATTCATTTACAAAGCAGTAGGTTGTGCAACTCAGAAATATACTGCTGCAAAATGTAATTAATACATTTGAACATAAATGTAGAATATATTTTTTAAATACATCAGAGAGTTGATAAGGAAATGGACACATAAAGGAACAAATTTGTAGGGATCAATTGATACCTGCTTTGTATAACTTTGAGTGCATCTGTGGTAGCGTAAGGACAGCGGTTCAAAACCCCCAGTCATTCTTCAGGAGAAAGACTTTTTACTGCCATAGGCAATCATAGCCTTGGAAATGCATAAGGGCAGTTCTGCCCTTTCCCATAGAATGGCTATAGGAATCGATTTTATGGCATTGTCCTTTGGTTCTGGTTTTGTTTATATAAATTCTACAGAAATGAAAAAGGAAAGCTATTTCTCCAACCACTTTAGTGTAAACATCACTGTTTTACAAGGACAAATTGAAAGTAAAAAATTGCTAAATAATAGTATGCAACTTCAATAATGTTAAAAAATTCTGAAATATTATAATATTACAGCTACTAGTAGAGAAAAGGCATTAGTAAAATTCAATAACCACCTATACATTTTAAAGTACATGTCATCCAAGGAAACATGAAAAGAACATCTGAATAGAAAGCAATATACCACTGGTAAAGTATCAGGACTATCTTATTTGTATACTCAGCAGAAAAAGCCATATTTCAACAACATCAAAATTGTAAATTAAGTATAGTCACTGGGATAACAATAGAAAAAATAAGTAATTAATACTAGGTTAGGTTGGAAAAAACAACTTTCATATGATTATTAGAAGATAAGATTGCACTGAAAATCCATTATCTGATCAAAAATCGGTGGTGAGGAGGGGGTAGGAAGCCTGGTGGGGATTGGCCAAGAGTAATGTAACCGAGAGAAATTACTGAAATCCTATGAAGGCTGAACATGATAGTAGTATAAGAGGAAAGTAAAAGGAAATAGAGGAAAAAACTAGGAGGTAAAGTGAATTTATAGAAGTCTAAATGAAGGCATGCACATATGTAAATATATTTATATATGAGAATGGGGTATTAGACATGTACATATATTTAGTATATTTATGTTTACTTTTAAGGTAGCAGATATAAATTGGCCTTCCACTTAAAGTACTCCTTCATTGCAAGAATACTTTGTTCTATTGAACTGGCATTCCATGATGTTTGCCTTCCCAACAGAATTGCTGAAGACAAATGGGTGTATAAGCAAACATGGTGAAGAAAGCTGATGATGGCCAGCTATCAAAAGCTATAACATCTGGAGTCTTAAAGGCTTGAAAGTAAACAAGTGACTATCCAGCTCAGCAGCAACAAAGCACTCATGGAAAAAACACACCAGCCTGTGTTACCACAAAGTGTCGAATCGATCAGGTATCAGGCATCAAGGAACAAAAAAATCATATCATTGTGAATGAGAAGGAGTGCAGATTGGGGACCCAAAGACCATCTGTAGACAACTAGACATTCTCTCACTGAAGGACCATGGGGAGGAGACAAGTCTGTCAGGGTAGCAAGCATGAAACATATAACTTTCCTCTACTTCTTAAATGCTTCCTCACCCCTGCCTCACTATTATGATCTGAATTCTACTTTACAGATCTGGCTAGACCAGAGGAAGTAAACTGGTACAGAAAGGAACTGGAAACACAGGGAACCAAGGACAGATGATCCCTTCAGAACCAGTGGTTAAAGTGATGATACTGGGAGGTGGAGGGAACGTAGGGTAGAAAGAGGAACAGCTTATAAAGATCTACATATAATCTCTTCTATGGGGTACAGACAATAGAAAAGTGGGTGAAGGGACACATTAGACAGTGTAAGATATGACAAAATAATAATAATTTATAAATTATCAAGGATCCATAAGGGAGGGGCTATTGGGTAAGGAGGAAAAATGAGGAACTGATACCAAGGACTCAAATAGAAAGCAAATATTTTGAGAATGGTGATGGCAACATATGTACAAATGTGATTGACACAATAGATGTGTATGCATTGTGATGAGTTGTATGAGCCCCAAATAAAATGATTTTTTAAAAATAAAATTCATTATCAGCTTCAGACAAATATGTTAGAGCTAATAATATAGTTCAAAAATATCTGTGGTTACATGATCAATCTATAAAAATAAAAGCATAAAATATGTGAGTTGTGCAATCTCATTTCTTAATAAGAAATGATCTGTAAATTTACTAGCAATATATCTAAGAGATGCATTGTAAGACTTCCCTTAAAACCTATAATTCTTTAGACAGGAAATCAGGGAAATATTTATGTGTAAGGATGAAAATAAATAGTAATATTAATATATGTTTCTCAAAATCAACCTACACACTCAATAACTTCTAATTACCATTCCAGCAAATTTTGGTCTAACTCTGCACTTATTCTAAAGTCTATTTTAAAGTGGTCTTAGGTGATTGTGGTAGTTCAATTTTATGTGGACTGGACTCTACTGACTAGGGGTAAAATTTATCCTGTCAATAAAGTGGTAGCTTGATGACAGCTCCTGGGGAGTGTGGCCTTTTCTTTAAGAATAAGAATGAACAGAGATGCTGCCTCTCTCCCATTTTGCCTTCCTTCTTGCTAGGAGAAGGAAGACAAATACCACTGAAAGTGTGCTTCTACTCACCTTGGATCCACATGACTCTGTATTCACGGGGTTGTATTATCTCTGCTTCCAGCTTAACCTTTCCACATAATTGGCAGACAGCTATGTGAATCTGAATAGAGTCTTGCCAGCATTTGACCTATGGAGTTGGGTGAACTAAGCTGGGATACTATCTTGTTATAAGCTTGCTTTCTCATATAGGTTTCATTCTAGTACATACATGAGTTTCACTAGTTTGCTTGTTTAAACAACCCAACCTAACACAGCAGTCAAAGAATATTTAAACAAATGAAGAAAGGAGACAAAATCTTCCATATTCTCTGATTTACTATCATAATATTGATCTGGAAACATTGGTCGAGGATTGATGACTGTGTAGGAAAATATAGAATTCAAGAAATAGTTTTTCATGTACCAAGTATAAGTATGTGTGCATGTAGCATTATAAAATTTTAAGGAAAAGATAAGTGGAATAGTAGGTATAGTAAATTGTTTATCTATAGCATAATTTTAAAATTATTTACACATGCTTTAAAAATATATCAAAGTAATTGCAGATATATACATGAATAGTGATAAAGTAAAATTGCTAAGAGGTATTATTGGAGAACTTTTTTGTTGCCTCAGGACATAGGAAAGACTTTAACAAATAAAATACAAGTGATATGAATACAAATAATTGCTATATAACACATTAAATGAATGTTTCCCTACCAGAGACAAGATAAATTAGTCAATTAAAAATAAGTAAATAATTTTGGATTGGCAAGACTTACAAATGGAAAATACTTCAGCTAAACTACTTTAGCTATAAGGAAATGCTACATTTCCTGTAGAACAATTTTTTCTAACATCAATTTTTTCTAACATTTTTCAAATTAACACAGCACTCTGTTAAAGAAATTAGTAAGGACAACAAATATTTTGGCAGTAACAATTAGAGAAAAATGGGTACAATGTATAATGTGAGCTTTTGTTGAATATCTAATAATACAGAAGAGAGTCACAGTAAGTGGGGGGCAAGAAGCACAAAGTTTATATGGATTACAAGTGGCAGTGATATATAGGTTTTCTTTATGCTTAATAATCTTCCAAACATACTTTGGTAAAGATCTACTTTAAAGAATTCATGGACTGGCAAGTTAAGGGACTATGAGTATTTTATGGTTAAAGAACTGCAATATTATCACTGGGTGCTAGAAAGTGAAGTTCAACTCAGTGCTCACAGGAGCTAGTGGAGAATGCTCCGTAGTTTCCTTGGCCATAATCATTCAGAGCTCCAGGTCTTGGTGCTACAGAGCCGCTGGCTGATTTTGAACTGCTCCTCTTTGCTTTTTTGGAGCAAAGCACTTAAACATTGTTCATCAAAAGCAGACAAAGAGTATATCTCAGGCATCCTGATGGGAAAACAGAACATTTGTTCCTGAACTTTGATTTCTCTTTGGGAACCTCTAAGATGTTGTGTCTGGCAGGGTTCTCTTAGAGAAATAAAATCAGGACCCTAGTAATTCTTTTTATATATTTATATATAGAGAAAGGTATATAAAATAATAAAGAAACAGTTAACTATTTATAAAGCAGTACAGATTGCTCAGTGCAACTCACTTGCATGAGGCAACTAGAAGACTGGCAGTCCTTCAAATCTTGAGGACCACTGAGTAGTTCTCTGTAGAGCAATTCAGGCTATCTGGTCACAGGCAGCAAACAGCAGAGCAGGTCACCAACAGTCAGCCAGATGACAGAGTCCAACAGTCCCCAGCTCAAGAGATGTATATCCCAGGAGCGTGGTGAGCAGGGCTTGAAGGAACCTCAACTCACAGCTCCACAGTCCACGATTAGGTGTCCCCACAGGTAGTGTTGCTTGGAGATCGAGGCACAGAACGAACAAGGCAGCTCTCTGATCCAAAGATCCGAAAGCAAGAGAGAGAGAGGGCAGGACTTGCTGAGTCCTTCCTATCTCTGCCCTTCAATTCATCCCATGTGTTCATTGGCTGTGCCGTCACAGCAGACCCACCAATCTTCTGTGGCCATGTTGGCATAACAAACCTACCCATCACAGATGTCTTGGGAATATCTAAGAACAACTCAAGGATTATGTTATACTCTTTTTTATAAAAAAAGTGTTATAAATAGGTATGCATTAATATTTGGCAATACAGCCATTTATGACTTTATGTTTGTCCAAATTGTTGTACCATCTGCCCACTTATCTATTATTTCCACCCTTACTAAGAGTCTCTAAGCATGATATGAAAATAACGCTGTTACCGACACAAACATAAAAGTGATTTATTTGCATTTTCACTATAAAAAACATGCTTATTGTTTTGAGTCACTTCCAACTTATATTCAAATAGAATATTGAAACCCTAAAGTCCTTACTATGTTCCCCAAATTTTCAAATTGTTCCTATGAATTTACCAGAAAACAAAACAAAGCACCAAGCAAACTGGTGACCAATTTCTTGCTACTTCCATGAAAAATCCAGAACTATTACACTAGTAGCTATATTGCACTATATATATAAATATCTAGTTATAATCAAATGTAAAGCTTTAATTAAAACAACCACTTACTGCATTAGATAATCAATTTTGAAATTACCTAGACTGTCTTGTTTTTTCATTTGATTGTCAGAGACTATCATTTAGTTTAACAAATATTTGAGAATTATAATATCTTATGAATAATTATTATTGTATATTATTACATAACATGACTAGAAATAAAGATGAGTTTCTCTGTACTTTTGTACCATCCAATTTCTCTTATCTTTACCTTACACTGTGTCAAATAAAATAAACAGAACTTTAAAAGGACTAATATTTCATAGAAAAGGGTAAGACTGGATGGGCAAATACATACAGATAAGTCCTAAGAAAAATTTAATTTACACTGTCTGCAGAGCTCCATCTGAAAATCACTTACCCATTTCTCCAAGTGTCTGAGCCATTTTTTAAGTT
This sequence comes from Nesogale talazaci, assembly GCA_004026705.1. Classification (NCBI taxonomy): domain Eukaryota; kingdom Metazoa; phylum Chordata; class Mammalia; order Afrosoricida; family Tenrecidae; genus Nesogale; species Nesogale talazaci. The sequence continues at coordinate 22,070 of PVJH01023624.1, read as the reverse complement.
TCTTAATATATACCATGTATACTTGGGTATAGTCCGAGTATCAGCCACTTACACTTAAGCTTACCACAAAAATGGTATCAAAATTGTACTGAAAAATTTAACTTACACAAGTATATATGGTATATATAAGAATCACTGATGCAATTTCTCTAAAGAACTCAACCTAACATATTTAGTACCAGTAGAGGTTGAAAAAAATAAAATATTGTAAAATGTTTTATAAAGTTCAAATATCTTGTAAATTACACATATTTTGTATTGCATTTTGTAAAATAAAATAAAAGTATAGTAAGGATACATTTTCTAAATTGGTTCTTAAATCTGATTATTTCTGAAGGTACTGAAAAATGCCTTCATCAGTGGCTAAATATGCCTAAAAAGGATGCTGTTTACCCTTGGTGTGAGGTTTCAATGTTCATATCCAAAATATCACCATGAGCAGAGGAAGTATCTATGAATGTGAACCTCTGAAAGATTACATTTGGCGTTCTTTGACAATTTCATCATGGCAAAAAATATCAGAAAACTATTTGGCTGTTACCGCTTATAATAAACAACACAATAAAGAAAATAGATGAGGGCAGGGCTTTGAAGACATAGCTTAAGTTCCATATAAAAGACACCAACACTTTACTGTGCCCCAAAGAAAGTTTCCTTGTTTGCAGGAACAGATGTGATATTGCTAAGAAAGAACCCCATGGTTTTCTCATGAGTGTTGTCAAATTCGCAAGCTAGAGTGGTGCCTGATGTCAATGTGTGGAACAGTGTCTCATTCATGGGAGGGCATTAATTGAGGGGAGGACTGGAAAAATGCAATCCTGGAATAAAATGGGATATAGAGGGAAATAATCAGGAAGACAGGGAAAGTGAGCCCCTAAATTCCATGGAGTCACTTAAGCCAAAAGCACCACTCTCCTCCTAAAGGGACTACTCCACCTTTGAATGTTATCTCTCGGGAAATCACTATCCTCAACACACACACACACACACACACACACACACACACACACACAACCCAAAGGAAATTAGCCCAACTGTGCATACTATAGGGAAACGCATCCAGTTTCCATTGCAGTCACTGTAGTGATTGGCCTCGGGAATTGTACGTGCTGAGTGGCAACACTTAATCAAGACAGCGGGATCAAAGTAGTTATTAGAAGAGTCTGATTCATGTAGACCTGTAACTTTAGCAACTTAGGCAAAGTGACCCTAAGAGTGAAATAGATGGTATTCAACTAAATATCTATTTCATCAGCACAAAAATTGTAAATCAGATGAATAACAGTCTAACTCAGAGTACCAGAATTGAGTCATAATCTGTTTATCAACTCCCAGCCTTGAACTAGGTTACAGACTCATAGTCTCTTGATTGTAAGGAATGCCGTGATCTTTTGGGCAAGGGCCACACTATCTGACAAAAAGTGTACACTGTTAGTCATTCTCCCCATATTTCCAAAATTGATCTGTGGATTACATGAATGACTGCTCCCTGGGGGAAAGGGTGTAATCAGTCTTTCAATAATCAGGAATTATTGAACACTAACTCTGAATTGACACTAATTTCAGGAGAACCCAAATATTATGAAGGCCCACCTGGCAGTATATGGGCAAGTTAGAAGTCAAGTTATTGATAGAGTCTTAATTTAGTTTCATCTCACAGGCAGTCCTTAAACATATTAGAAAGTAGATTCCCCAGTAGCAGACTATATAACTGAAAGAGACATAGTAGCAACTGACAGAACCTCCATATTGGATCCTTGGCATGAGGAATAAGAGCTACATGGTAGAAAAAATCAAGTGGAAGACATTAGAACAGCCTCTGTATAGGAAAATAGCAAAGGAAAAACTGCATTCCTGGGGAGATGGCTGAGATCAGTGCCACCATCGACGCCTAGAAGGATGAGTGCACTGATTCCCACAAAATCCCCACTAAGTGGCCTATTTGACTTGTGAGAAAAACCAGATGAATATTGTAGAATGACAGCAGATTATCATACATTTAAGCAGGTGGTGCCTCCAATTGCTGTTAGATTTCCAGATGTGGTTTTGTTTCTTTGGCAAATTAGTATTTCCTCTGGCACTTGGTGTGCAGCTAGTGATGAGACCAATGCCTTCAACTCAAATTCAATATCAAAGAAATACCAGAAGACATTCTGCTTCAGGTGGCAGAAGCTTCAGAATACTTTCATCTTTCTCCCTTAAGGTTATTTCAATTCTCTAGCATTATATCATAATTTAATCCACAGAAGCTTGATTAGCTTTCCCTTCCACTAAATACAGCATACTACCTTAATGATGCTATGCTGATGGTAGTTGTGCTATTGGAGGAAATAATATCAGAGTGTAAATTGTAAACACCTAGTTTGCAGAAGGCGATGGGTGCCATTGGAAGCCCAAAATTCATTTGCAGAGTCCTGACCCAGATTAAGTCACTGGTGAATCCGTTTTGACCAAAGAGCACCATAAATTTCAAAGGCAGGAAAAGACAAAGAGCAGCATAAATTCAATGATGGAACATGTAGTTGGACTAAAATGTGATATCCTATCATGTGGTCTCCTGTTTAGCCCACTTTAAAGTTGTTTCAGATTTTAATATTTTCTGCTTTCTTTTTGATTGAAGTTTTTTGCTTTTTGTTCTTCCTAGGCATTGTTGTTGGTTGCATTATTGCTGTTTTGGTTTTTGTTCCAGTTTTATTATTTTCCTTGTGTGTGTTTGTGTGACTGTGTTTTGTTTTGCATGATTGTCTGTATATAAACTTCAGGATAGGTAGATCTGTAGAGACAGTGACTGGATAGGGGCATGACAGGGGAAGGTGAGGGCCTATGGTGTGCTAGCCAAGATGAGTGTGAGAAGAAAATAGTCTGAAATGGATTGTGATGATAATTGCACAAGTTTTCTCAATAATGTTTAGTAATTAAAATGTATGATGTGTGAAGCAACCGATAATGCTACCCACAGCATTTTCAATAGCTAACTCCTCTGAGAGGCAGGTTGATGGGCATCATGGCTCCACAAATGGCTCAAGCATAAGAGCACTTGTGAGGATGTTGGCAGGACTGGGCAGTGTTGGGTCCGGTGTATCAGAACTGACTCAATAGGACCTAATAGCAAGCAGACAGCTGGTTCTGCCTTCGCCATCTGTTGTTAGTCTGGAAGGCCTGATTGCACTTGTTTCCTTTGGGTCTCAATGGCTTTTGAAATATCAGTGACATATCTTTCAGCATCACAACTACACACAACCCACCACAGTACAGCAAACGGATAGACACATTGGCGGGAATGGGGGGATGGGAGAGGGAAAAGTCTATAGCAAATAAAATCTAATCAGGCATTATTTTTGAGTAAATATCTTGAAATCAGTGTTTATTAGGTGCTACAGCACCGTGGTTAAGAGCTTTGCTACAAATTGAAAGGTTGCCAATTCGATCCCATCAGCCACTCGGTGAGAGAAAGATCTGACAACCTGTTTCTCTAACAGGATCTTCAGCTTTTGAAACTCTATGTGGAAGTGTCATATATTATGAATTGGCAGTGTATTTAAATGAAAAATAAAATAAAGAACATTTGGGCACAATTTCTTGGATTATGAAAACATCAACTAAACAGCTACCAAATACCTTGAGTGATTACTACACTGTGATACCATACTTCCTAAAATGAAGACTATTCTGCTTGCCCCAGTATTTTAGTGACTTATTTTGCTTCAGCCTCCTCTTGCTTTATATCTGGCCATTCGTTAGGAAGCAACCCTAATATGCTATTAGGTAACAGCAACCTTTATATCAAGAAGGCAAATGGCAACAATATCTTTGGTCTTACTTCTCCGCTTGATAATCTAGAAAACAGGGCTGCAAGAGCAAGTGCATCTGCTTCCTGCTCTTCAATGTTGAACCTGTTTTTAATAAACTCCAAAGTATCACTGAAGCAGGCAAGGCAGGAGGCAGTGCAGGAGATTGAAACCTACTAAGGTAGATAATGCCTCATTTTCTACAGGGCTCTTGTTAAGGAGGGGTTATAAAAGAAGAAGAACTTTCTAAAATACAGTTAGCCATTGATGATACATTTTTGAAAAATCCATTCCTTTCTACACAAAGCAAAGTAGTTCTCACAAAAAATAATGTACAAATATCATTAAGAAAGCTTATTTAAATATTTCCAGTAATATCCTCTGGATGGGAGAACTTGCAGGCAAATTGAGCATTCTAGGACTCTGGATGTTCACCTTAAGTTTACCCCCAATCCCTGGGGGCTACTGGGTTTGTGTGGAAATATCATAATACTTGGATGCCTTGTGAAAATGTCCAGCACTTCAGCCTCCATACTCAGCTGGAAACATGATCAGCACTGTCTTTCATGTGGTATTTCAACATTACTGACTCCAACCTCTGAAAGGGATGGAAATATGCCTTGTCTATGTTTACTGAAGTCCTAGAAGGAAGGTTGAATTTCAGGACTGTTCATCCAGGAGGGAGAAAGGTCAATCTGGGAGTGAAAAGAAATAACAAAATTTCTTCTCATCCCACTTCAGTTCTCTTCTTAATGGATCCTCATTCCTGATGGGAATCCATGGTGTGGGCAAACTGGCATTCAGGAAAGGCAGGATTGCCTGCCCATGATTGGCTTCCTCCCTTTCACGCATGTCTTCAAGTTCCCTCACAACCATTTCCAGGGGATGTGGAAAGGGACTAACAGTATCTCTTGTTTATAAGCAGATCACATCCATCAGTAAATTATTGTACTCCAAGTTTATTTTCCAAATCACATTGTCATTTCAAGTACATAAACACAATTTAATGTTATATTATTCACTGAGGTATTATAATAAGAGCCTACTTTCATTCTTATTTTCAAGTTAGAGGCTTAAATTCTTAACTTGGCACATGATTAAAGTTTAAAGTACTTTCATCTGCATTATGTAGCATGAGTCACAGTCTGTGGTAGGGAGATTGCATTGCCATTGTTTTACAGAGGGCAATACACTCATTGCATGGGACTTGAATAAGATAAAACAGCCTACCAATGACTGGGAATAGAAAGCGAGTCATCTGACGTTGTATTGATGGCGTATTTTTAAAAAAAGGTCTTACGAGAATCTATTGGGTTCAAAATACAGGTTGTGGTACTGAAACAGCATTCAAAATTCAGACACATTCCATCAAGGCTTACTTTCGAGTTTGGGCAGCTGACTTATGCTTGTGATGAAAAGGAGAAGATGGTTATGCTATTAAAAATATGTTATTCATGATTACTTATAGAAAGAAAAATCCCATGCTTTGGCATAATGATAAATCACAGATATAATTTTGATGCATTTTTCACTTTGTCATATGTTGTAGTTACATAATCTGCTTTCAATTTGAGGATGCAGAGTGAAAATGAAGGGGTGAAGTCTAGCTTGTCAATCAGGCAGTAGCTTTTTTTTTTTTTTTTTGGTATCACTGCTGTCTGGTGGTGGGAGCAGGAGGCCCAGCCCCACTGCTCCAATTGAACCTCCGTCCCAGTGGGCCGCAGTCCTGAGAACAACCACTACGCCACCGGGGCTCAGCCTCAGGTAGTAGCTTAATGATGTCATTTGGGAATCACAAAGGAGATAAGTTGCTCTCCAGAGGTAGGAATGAGGCTCACTCCCTTTGAGACATCCTTGTGGAGAACACACATGCAGAGAAGCTGATGGAGTGAGTCCTCTGGAGCTGGAGAGAAGCCATGTGGAGACCCGTGCCAATGCTGACATCTGTACACTACCTTTGGATCCACTGGATTTCCCACTCACTGGACTGTGATCTTCCTACAGTCAGTATCATTGCATGTGTTCTGTGAGTCAGAGGAGTACTTTATAGATTTGAATCAGACATGTGGGTTAATATCAGAAGTATGAACTTCATCTGGCTTGGGCTGGGATGTTTTCTCAACAACCAATTGCTCTTGTATATAAATCACTTTCTTATACATATATGAGTATCTATGAATTCGTTGCTTTAGTCTATCCTGAATAACACACCATATAAACCACTTTACATTGCTTATAAGACACTGTGAAAATACTTTAATAAAAAGTGAGCATTTTCCCCATTTACTACCTAAGAGAGAGACATGTACAATTTAAAATATAAAAGTAACAAACATTATTTCCCTTAGTCTGGTATAATAAACTGAGTGGCTCATAAAAACAACAGATATTCTTGCCCTCAAATATCCTGGAAGAGCAAAGGAGTTAGCAGGATCATGCTCCCTTCAAAGGTTCCAGGAAAGACCTTCCTTGTTTCTCTCAGCTTCTGGAGTCTCCTGGTTTTCCATGACTCCTTGAAAACAAAATCCTTCAAAGCCTGCCTCCATCTTCCCACAGTCTTCTCTTTAGTTGTTGTGTTCACTCTTGTAAGAAAGTCATTCATTCAACTTAGGGTCTGCTCAAAATATAGGATGATTTCTTCTTTAGATCTTTAAGTAAATAACACAGTTTCTATACTCAAATAAGGTCAAATTCTGAAATTGAGGTTAACATGCATTTTTGAGAAGCACCAGACAAACAACTAGACAACATTCTTCTTGGTTTAGAGACAAGGGCACGCATGTATAGGACAGAATTCATGGTTAGTTGGCATCCATCTTTTCTGACTGATCACTCCCCTGTGAGTGCAACTACCCCAGAGGAGAACTTCTCCAGTGGGGTTTCAAGGCTCTGACCTCTCAGCAACAGACGCCCCACTGCACAGTCCATGATTCCACTTTCTGAATTGTAGGCATCAACCTTTCAGCGAATAGCTGAGTGCTTAACTGTTTGTGTCAACTAGATACTCCTTAAAGACACAACTAGAAAGTCAGATGTACAATAAGCATTAATCCTGTCTGACTCCATAGCCTGGCATATGACTCGTAGCATATCCTATCAGGTAGATCAAACCAAAGTGCTATTGGGTGCAAACAAACCTGTTCCAACCCACTTACGTGCAACAGAAGGAAACACTGCCCATCCTCACAGTTGGTCCTCTACCAATCGTTCCCATGGTTTCAGCCACGGTGGCAATGCATGTCCTTGAGGGCTGTCCTCTTTTGCTGCTTCTTGCTTTATAGCATGTGATGTCCTTCTCCAGAGACTGCTCTCTTCTGAAAATGCCTCAAGTATGTCAGAGGAGGTCCCACCACCCTTGCCTCTAAGGAGCCTTCTGGCCATATTTCTTCAAAGCAGATCATTTTGTTCTTTTAGCAATCCATGGTACTTTCAAATGTTTTCTGCACCACAATTCAAATGCATTGACTCTTTTTAGGACTTCCTTATTCATTGTCCAATTTCTCTTTTTTTTGTCTTAATCCTTAAAATGTCCAATTTTCACATGCACGTGAGACAATTGAAAATAGCATGGCTTGACTCTGGAGAGTCTCCATCCTCAAAGTAGCATCCTTGTTTTTCAATACTCTAAAGAGATCTTGTACAACAAATTTACCCTATGCAACTCATATTTTGATCACTTGACTGCTGTTTCTATGAACATTGATTGTAGATCCAAGAAAGACCATATCCTTGACAGCTTCATTATTTTCTCTATTTATCATGATGCTACCTGTTGGTTTAGTTGTGAGGATTTTGATTTTCTTTTTATTGAGTTGTACACAATGCTGAAAGCTGTAAGCCTTGACCTTCATTATCAAGTTTTTCCAGTTCCCCTCATTTTCAGGAGGCAAGTTTGTGTCATTTGCACATCTCAAGTTCTTAGTAAACTTTCCTCCAATCCCGATGTCACCTTTTTTCTTCATATATGCAAGCTTCTATGATTTGCTCAGCATGCAGATTGAATAGGTATGGTGAGATGATACGACACTTTGGCATACACATACCTCTCCTGATTTTAAACCACGCAGTGTATTTTAAACCAAAGTGTAGACAGAGTGAATTTACCTATTAACTTTAAGTCTATATGTTTAAGAAGAGTTTCAGTGAGTCTAGAGTTCCATTTAAAATAGCTTTCTAGAATGGCACTAAGTCTACTTCCCTTCAAGTGTAATTAGAATGAAAACAGAAACTGTCTTTGGGAAAATTTATCTTTTAATCATAAAGTTCATACATCATATTTACAGGGTAATTTTCTTAATTTGATTGAATTTAATTTGCTTTCAATACTGATTACATTTTATCATAAAGAAAACATAGCCTCACAACTAGAACAATAAACATATAAACATCATAATAGATTGAGAAAATACTGAAGTTGTCAAGTATTTCTTTTTTTTTTTTTTGAACCTACCACAAACCCTCATGGAAACAAAAGTCTAAAACTCAAACAACATAGTTCATTGGAAAAATCTACAGCAAAAGACCTTGTTAAAGTGATAGAAAACAAATCATAGTGAGGATTAAAGAGCACCCTAACCAAGCTATGATATTTTAATATATTTGTACAGGTGCAAAAATAAGAACATTGAATAATGAAGATCAAAGAAAAATTGCTATGCTTGAATTATAGTCTTGGTGATAAATATTGGAGTGTCAAACAACAAACAAATTCACCCTGGAATAAGTACCTTCGAAACTCCTTCAGAGAACAGATAGATGGTCTTTGTCCTGCATAGTTTGGTCATGCTATTAAAAAGGACCAACAACTGGAGAAGATTGTGGTGTTTTTTTTTTAGGCATCACTGCCCTGGTGGTGGGAGTAGGAGGCCCAGCCTTTGCTCCTGTGAGCGGGAATTGAAACTCCATCCCAGTGGGCTGCAGTCCCACACACAACCACTATGCCACCAGGGCTCAGCCCAAAGATTGTGTTTTTAATAAAGAACCAGCCCCCCCCTAAAAAAGAAAAGAAAAGAGATGACCATCTATGAGATGGATTGACAAATTGGCTGAAACAATGAATACAAACACAATAAAGGTGAGGACAGTACAAGAATGAGCAATGTTTCATTCTGTTATGAAAAGAATTACTATGAGTTTGCATTTTGACTTCCTGGAACCTACCAGCAACTGAATTTTCCATTATGACTGCTAATTTTCAGTTGTATCTTTATGTTTTATATATACGTCTTGAGTGGCATGAACAATTTTAAGGTATTAGAAAAATAGAAGGGGTCTCTAGACTTTTCTTCACAATTCTGTAACCAATGATCTCATAAAAATATTATTTGATACACAGGAAGAGCTGAGAACCAGATGTATTCCCATTTCTTGTATTACTGTGGCAGTCACTATATGGTGTCAGCTACAGGATTGAGAGTTTAGGGATGGAGTCTAGTCTGTCAATCCGGAGATAGCTGATGAGATCTCTGTGTGGGCATGGCTTTCTCCTGAGAATTCTGGGAAATATGGCTGTTTTCCCCCATGGAGGTGAGAGACTCACAACTCAGTGCCTTGGAGATGCTCTACTGACAAGACACAAGGCTGACTCCCTGTGAGACATCCTGGAGAAGAAGCCACATGGACTTATCCTGATGGCACCAGATCACCGAAGCAAGGAAAAGCCACATAGAGATCCCTACCAGCACTGAGATGCTTGAGAAGACACAAAGAGCTTCCTGCCAGTGCTGAGATGCTTCTACCACTACTGGATACACAATACTCTGCACCCACTGGCCTGTGATTGTCCTGATGTCGCTGTTGCATTTGCTTCATGAGTCTAAAGAGGACTTATGGATTGGTATCAAACATATGGGCTAATATCAAACTTATGACATTGAACTGGACTGGGCTGGGATTTTTTTTTGATGTACAGTTGCTATTGTATTAAAACCTCTTCCTTATACACATATGTGTACTAATGAATTTGTTTTTCTAGTATACCCAGACTAACACAACTACCTTGACCAATTTTCCTAAATGGGTTCCCTTGTTAGTAAATTGCAAGTAATGTTAAGCCATGCTCCATGAAAAATGAGTTAAGACAAAATGGATTTGCTATTTTTCCCTGAAAATAATAGCATACCATAAGCTATATGAATACCTAAACTTATTTTTCTGCTTGAGCTCCAATCTGCCAAACAGATACTAAAACTGTACCCACAAATGTGTGATGGGCAAGCAAACAAGGATGTCAGCCCACAAAGAGAAGAAGGTCATCTAGTTGGGCCATCAGAATGTGGCTCATTTTCTGTCATCATTTCCAAAAAGAGCATTAATTGTCTTATCTTCACTGACAGTAATGTGGCACCAAGAAAATAGAATTTTGACAAACGAAACTCCTCAATTTTCAATTATCCATATTACCCTGGTATATTTTCTCAATAATATATAACTATTTCATCCAAAGAAACTGAAATCAGAATATATGTAGATAAGAAACTTGGCTTACTCTTTAAATTTATCTTAAACACAGTTTTTAAAATTTCCCCTCAAACCTGTAGTCATACACCAATGGAAAAATAAGTAGGGAATAAGAAACCACTTTATAAAATTTCTATGTTGTTCAATGAAAAGTAAAAAATTTAAGAGTAACTATGAATGGATTATTCCAAGGATTATACTTGTTATATTGTCTTGTTATATTGTCTATCTGAAACTTTAAAAATTTAACATTGCAATTATATGTTTATATAAAGGGGTCAAAAGAATCATTATCTTCTACTAATGGATATTTAGAGAGGTCATTAATGTAAATATTTTGTGAAAAATACTTCAAGGTATTTGAGTCTCAAAATCTGAAGTTAATGATATAAGAACTTAAGAAGTACTGTAGGCTATGTAACTAATGAGAGGAAATCAATCCACTATTTCTCCAAGCAACCGTGTGTCTTTATTACTTGATTAAAAGAGTCAAAATTGCAGAAAGTATTTTGAAATTAGGAGGATATCAATGGCTTCTTTGTATACTCAATTAATGAAGGTAAGAAAGTAAGTCCTGAGAAAAGCTCACAGATGAAAGCTTGCAAATAAATAGAGCATTTGAACGATCATTGAATAACCTTTCCTGTCTCCTGTCATGTGTCGCTCGGGGAATGGATTAATCTTTAAAGCCTTCTTACATTATAAATATTGCTTATGGCACAATTCATGCAAATGTATCCCCTTTTCATTACTCCAGGGCTCCCCAGGTCAAGAGTTATCATTCAGACAACATCAGCTACTTCCACTAGACCACATTAGATAGTTATGCCGGGTCACATTCAAAGGCATGATGTAGTACTATGATAATTCTTCCCAGCCTTTGGCAAAGGTAGTGATGTGAAGCTCTTTTTTAAAAGAGAAGGCTTTTATGATTTAAGTGCACAGTTATCAGGGGGTTAAGCAAACAGCAACCAACCCTGTGACCACAGAAATTTCATAAGAGCTAGAAACAATGTCCATGATGTTAGAATAGAGTGCTTTAAAGAAAATAGTAAAATGGATGCCTGTTAGAGAGTGGGAGAATTTTCAACTCAACATAATTTGTTATGATATTTAGAGATAGACAATATACTAAATAAAAATATATGATAAAGCTAAATGTATAAATGCTGTCTAGAGCTGGCATTAAACAACAGTAATTTTTTCATGTCAAGACGCACAGATTCTCTTACAATTATCCTTTTTTAATTGACCTACATACCAAGGCCTATATACCCTTTACACTTACCCAGTACACTCAACTCCCACATTGTATATTTGCAAATGCATTTCTAAATCCTTTCCATATCATTAGATCCAAGATGATAGCATAGTGTCTGTCTAAAGAAGTCAACAGAAGCTGTGAACTAAAAGAAGTATGATTTATTAAGGAGGACACCTATAAAATAATTATATGTCTATTTTAACACAAAAATCTTGGACATCTAGATCATTGTTTCAATTATTCTTTTCATTTAAGAATTGCCAATCAGAAATTTCTTTAGCCCATGAGTCAAGAAAAAAACAGTTTTTTATGTTTACTTTATGCTTATTTATTTTATGTTATGGAGTTTTCCCAAATAACTAAAATTGACTTAGAATGATAGTAGCTGTTAGGGATTGAATTGTTCCACAAAATAGCACAGTGCTTGACCTCCGTTACCTGTGAATTTGACCTCATAAACTGGTATAAGTTTCATTGAAGTGAGGTCATATATAGAGTAGGTGAATCCTCATGGAATGATTGATATCTTTATGCAAGAGAACAATGAAGACAGACTAGTAAATATGAATGGGCTTGTTTGTTTTTCACATTTCTTTTTATGGGTGGGATTATAATTCTATTGATTAGCTCTGATGATGAAGTGGCTAAACACTTCACTGGTCTCAAAAGTGGTTCTTGTCCAACCAGCCCCATCAGGGTAAACATGAGTGAATAATATGACAGTGTGCTGTTTTTTAAAACTGGTCTTTCCTGAAAACCCCGTGGTACTGTTTTAGTATGTTTTGTATGGTCGCTATGTATCCAAATTGATTGAAGGGGAAGGTTTGAGAAAGGTTTCTTTTCTTTAGTGTTTCAGTTACTATAGGAGAGCCGGTGAAGTACTTGGCTGCTAACTGATAGTTCACAGGGTCAGACCCATCAACTTGTAGGCAGGAAAAGAAAACATGTCCATTTGTTTCTGTAGAGTATGTAATCTTGCAAATGCTATAAGGCATTTTGCTGTGTCTTATATCCTAGAGTTGGAATGAACTGAACAGCAATACGTTGTTATAATAAATATGTTAACTCTGCTTTGGTGTTCTCATGTTTTGTTTCAAGTGGGAAAAAAATCCTCAAAATTAAAGATGGAAGTACATATAGATCAGGGTCAAGGTCATAAGTTGTCTGTTGTAAGATGTCATCCAGTCTGTTCCAAGTTTTAGAGACTCTATTACCAATAGAACTAAAGATTGTCCACTCTTGTGCCATCCTCACAACTGCTCCCATGTTTATCCATAGGTGAAGACAGAAGGTAACTAAGTCTTATTTATAAAACTTCTAACTCTTTTTTACTGCCCACCTTATTTTACTAACCAAGATGTCCTTCTTCAGGGATTGATTTCTCTTGAAAACATGTCTAAAGTACATGAGACAAGGTGTCACCTCAATGTCTCGAAAGAGCATTCTGTCTATAACTTTTCCAAAACAGGATTTTTTGTTCTTTTGGGAGTCTACTTCACTTTCAATATTCTTTGCTAGAACCCTAATTCTGATGCTTCAGTTCTTCTTTGCTCCTCCTTCTTCAGTGTCCAACTTTCACAAGTATATGCGGTGATTGAAATATCATGGCTTGAGTGAGACATGGCTTGATCCTCAAAGTATCATTCTTGTTTTATAACTATTTAAATAATAGGCCTTGTGCAGTAGACTAACCCACAGTGATGTGACCTTTGATCTCTTGATTGTTGCATCCTTGAGAAATGGTTGTGGATCATAGCAAGACAAAAATCCTGGCCAACTTGAAAGTTTTCTCCATTTATTATGATGTCACATCCTGGTCTGTTTGTGAAGATTTTGTTTTCTTTACACAGAGTTGTAATCCATACTAGAGAATCCAATCTTTATCTTCATCAGTAAATGCTCCTTGTCTTCCTCGGATTCAGTCAGCAAGGTTGTATTATCTTCGTCTTACAGATTGTTAATAAACTTTCCCCAACCCTAATTCCACATTCTCCTTCCTACGATCCAGCATATCTGATTATGTGCCCAGCATATAGAGTGAGTAAATATGGTGAGAAGATGCCACCCTGATGTAGGTAGACCTCTCCAAATGGCAAGCCAGCTGTAGGACCATGTTCTGTTAACAGAACTGCCTCTTGATCCATGTAAATGTTCTGCTTTAGCATGATGAAATGTTCTGGAATTTACATTTCTACAGATAGTCCAGAGTCTATTATTTTCCACACACTAGAATGACTTTCCATAGTAAAAGAAAAAAGAAAGAATACAAGGTAGCACTTTTTTTGTGTGAGTTTTCTGTTATCAGGCGAGGCTCGTGTGACATCAGCAATATGGATATGGAATATATGGATATCACTTGTTCCATAACTTCTTCTGAATCTAACCTTAATCTCTGGCAGCTCCCTGTCAATGTACCACTGCAAATATTGTTAGATGACTTTCAGCAAAATCTTATTTGTATATGATATTGAATCAGTCCGGATAGACTAGAGGAACAAACTTCAGAGACATGCATATAGGTATAAGGAAAGGGTTTATATACAAAAGAAATGTGACACTAAGAAGGCATCCCAATCCAGTCCAGTGCAAAGTCATAAGTCCAATATTTACCCATATGCCCGAAATCAGTCTATAAAGTCTGCTTCCAACTCAGAAGTCACAGGCCAGTGAGTGCAGAATTCTGGCACTGGCAGGGGTCTCCCCATGGCTCTTCACTTCCAGGGCTCAAGTCCATCAACAGCATGCCACTCCAGCTTCAGAGATCTGTCTTCATCAGGGCTAAGCTGTATGGTCTCTCCACCAGCTACTTCAGCCTCCCAGCCGCCGCCACTCTGTGTTTCCTGTGGTTAATCATCTCTCAAACTAACTCCCAACAACTGGGGAAGATAGCTTCTCATCTTCAAGAGGGTAATATCGCGAGATCTCCCTGGAGTCTCAGATGAAAGCCATGACCACACAGAGGCCTCATCAGCTACTCAATGGCTTTCTCCAGATTAACAGGCCAAACTCCATCCCTACGATTCAATTCTAAAATTAACATATGCACATGACTGCCACAGAAGTATGTTATATTGTTTTATAATTTCAGCATTCTGTTTTGTCATCTTTCTTTAGAATAAGTTAAAATATGGATCTTTTCCAGTCAGTTGGCTAAGTAGGTGTCTTCCAAATGCCCTCGCCTGGAAGAATGAGGACATCAAGTGGTTCATCACCTTGTGGGAACATTCCCATTGGTATTAGTTCAATTCATGAAAATTTGTTCTTAGTTAATGCTTTCAGTGCATCTTGAACTTCTTTCTTTAGGACCATTGGTCCTTTCTCATGTGCTTTCTCTCAAACGGTTGAATTGTTTGGTTTTGTTTGCTTTGTTTTGGTAGAGTGACTCTTCTTTCCATCTTTCCTGGAAGCTTCCTCCACTGTTGAAAAATTGGTACCGAGAATCTTGTAATATTACAAACTGAGGTTTGGAGTTTTCTTGATTTCTTTTAGTTTAAGATATGCTGAATGTGTTCTTCTCAAAGTCACATCCTACTACCATATCATACCTGTTCCCCTATACTACCATATGGGACAGTGTAGAACTGTCCCCTTGGGTTCCTGAGATTGTAACTCTTTACACGAATAAGGAGTGCCATCTTTCTTTTGTGGAGTGGCTGGTGGTTTCAAGCTTCTGAACTGTGATTAGCCGCACAACATGTATCCACAATGCCACCAGAGCTCTTCAAGTTCACATAGTCAAGGGTTTTAGTAACTTCCATGATGAAACCTCAGAAATTTTATAATAAGTTCATTCTCTGACCTATCTCTATGCTGTCTTGAGACACATCTAAGGAAGTAAATAGTAAAGCACAAAAATTTAGCCTCTTTTAAAATATTAAAGATAGTTTATTTAGAGCAATTACCAAAGTCTTTCCAGAACAGGAACAGACTCATTGACATAAGTGTTCAATAGCCTCCAATAATAGAATCAAATTCTTGGTAGGCTACGTAGAGTTTAGTACAGTTGCAATCAGATGAAGTGTATAGATGCTTATATTTCTTAGGTCTTGATGCCATATACAAGTTAGTGGTCAAAGAGTATTTTATAAAGTCTTCTAAGATTGATTGTAGTAAAGTTTATACAACTCTTCTTGATTTGATTGAACTATTGAATTGTAGGATATGTGTTTTCAAATGAGTATTCTTTTATGATAAAGAAAAACAACCTTTCTCCATAAACTATACAAAGCATAAACAGTTTCTTAGATGACATAAGGCAAAAACATTGGCACAGGCTTAATCCTTTTCTTTATATTTTTGGATGATGACATCTTGAAAATTTGTACGACAATGCTGAATTGAAGATGGCCTGAAATATACCACATCTTAATGGTGAGCATGAATAGATAGATTTAGAAATCAATGCTAGCAATTGAGTTTATTGTACAGAAAATAAGCAGGGCTGCATTTGTCATTCTACCCTTAGGAAAAGACTCACATGACTGTGCTTTTAAACAAGGCTATTTGGCCTGGGGTGAGTTTGGAGCAACACCTAAAGAGCTTCAGAGACAAATAAAATAAATCTAAAATATCAGGATGAAGAGGAGTTGGCAGGTGATGGGGTAGGCCTCATTTTTTTTCAGGCCTGTTACTATGTATGGGACAACAAAACAAAAAGATGTAACCTGATGTAAATGTAAAGCAGCTGATCAATAACACGGCAAGTGTTTCTCAGAAAATCTTTTAACTGCCTGTTGAAGTAAACTGAAGTGGTCTTCTGACAGAACTTCTTTATAATCAGAAGTACTGCACTGTATACAATTTCCATTTAAAGATTGGTCCAGAATAGTGTATAAATTAGAATCCTTTAAACACTTTCTGCACTGATTCTTCGTGTATGATAATGATGGTGACCATATAAAAATAAGTCTGTCTTGATCTTCCAGTGTTAAACCTGACATGAGTATAGTGTGTAAGATAGCCTTTGTCACTAAGCCCAGGAAACAAGAATGGGGTAATCAGCTGGGTAAGGACCTCTCTCAGGAGAGCCAGGAGCTCCTGCTGGTGTTCCATTCTGTGTTCATTGGTCCTCCCTGAACAAAGAGTGCAAAGAACGACTTGGCATTTTGTATCACCTCCACATAGACATTACTCCCACCTCATCTAAAACTCGTGGAGCCATTCGTGGATGTGAACCTTGTCCTTTTAGTTAACAGCTGAGTATTTAGCCATTCCTTAAACCTTGTGCCAACAATGCTCTTCAATATAATATGTAGGTAAAAATTCGTAATATACAGTTTAAATTATAGGCAAATTTTACTTTCCTTGACTTTCCAGTAAAGATTTTCAAATGCATTATATTATATTCACTCCTCAATTCTGCGGTTCATAACCATTTATGAATAGCCTTTCAAAGAGTGGGAATTCCTGAACACAGATGTGTTCATGTGCAACCTGTATGTAGAACAAGAGGGAGCTGTCAAACAGTACGATGAGATCCTGAGTGGTTTAAAACCAGGAAAAATGTGCATCCAAATTTTTATATGTCACCATACTTACCTAATCTGGAAGTTGTCAGCAAGCCTAGTATATGAACAATAATGTGGCATGAGGATTGGAGAAAGATTCATTAACACACACACACACACACACACACACACCAATATGCTGATGGCACACCTCGCACTCACTAATGATGAGTTCCATGTAAAACTAAAGAAAATAGAGGTTCCATGGGAAACTAAAGAAAAAGGATTTATAACTGTTCCTATAAGCAGTATCACAATCAAGGGAGCAAAAATGTGAAATTGCCAGTGATTAATTTTACTTGGATTCATAATGAATGTCCATTTATGTAGCAACTGGGAAATTAACTGGTGTGTGACATTGGACAGATTTGATGCATAAAAATACCTTGAATGTGTTAAAAAGTCAAATTTTCACTTTTAAGACTAAGTTGAGCCTGACCCCAAGCCATGTAATGTGCAATAGATTCCTAATTCTGTAATTGCTGAATTAGCTCCCAATAAAAACATTTTTAAAAGAAGGATGATCAAAATAGAATTAAAGCTTTAGAATTATAATATTGGTGAAGAATATCAACTACATCATGGACTTCCAGAAGAACATAAAAATCTCTGCTGGAAACCAGAATATCCTTTAGAAGGGAGGACAGCATAACTGTCTTGTAGATAATATGAAAATTATTGGAGGTGACTGTGCTCCAATAAAAGTCTATTTACAAAAGACATTTGGCAATCAGATTTGTCCCAAGAGCCATCGTTCACCAATCTCTGCTCTATTTACTAGTCACTGGTTCCCATAGGTGCAATCCTGATGCAAAGAGATTCTATGTGTGTCAGATTAGATCAGTCATTACTGGGTAGAGTTCTCGATGGTTGAGTTTGGGGAAGGGTATCACCAGACCTTCTTTCTGCAATGCCTCTGAGTGGACTCACACTTCCAATCTTTTGAACAGCAATCAAGAACATTAGCCACTGACATAAACCGAGACTCAAAACTCTAACTCTGGCCAAACCCACTTCCATGGAGTCTATTCAGATTGATAATGACCCAATGAGTGGTTTTCAAGACCAGAAATTTTTACAAGAACAGATGGCTGCAAGACTTGAACCACCAATCTAGTGGTTAGCAATACAATGTGTATCCCATAGCACCACCTTGGATGTTGGTTATAGTAAGGAAAAACATATTCAAAGTTGACCCTGTTTTGCCAGGTTTTATCATTATATAATTTACTTCATGTAGAAATTCAGTGACAGTTATTATACTTCTTTGGCTTGCTGATATTTTGGCGAGGAGGGATCATAACCTTTCCAAGGCTAGAGAGGGAAATAAATTAAGTTTGCCCTTCTGAAACCATACCTAATCAATCACTACTCAAAATAGGGCATGAGTTACTTCAAAGTTGGTTTGATTGTGTGTGGAATGCTGAAGTGTAGGCATGCTGCTCTGCTGACTTAAGGTATAACCAACCCAAGTCATGTTATTTTCGATCACTCACATGCATGTGAAAGTGGGACACTGAATAAAAATGAATAAAGAAACATTTATTCATTTGTTTTATGGTGCTGGCAAAGAATATTGTAAGCACCATGAATGGCCAAAAGAACAGACAGATCAGTCTGGGGAGAAGTATAGCAAGAATGTTCCTTAGAAGGCGTGGATGGTGGGATTTCATCTTACATACTTTGGACACATTGTCCAAAAACCAGACTCTGGGGAACTAGAATGTGCTTAGCAAAGGAATGGAGCAGTGAAAAAGAGAAAAAACTGTCACCAAGATGGGTTGACACAGTGGTTGTATCAATGGGTTCAAACACAAGAACAACTGTGGCACAGAATTGGTCAATGTTCTGTTCCGTTGTACCAAAAATCGCTGTGAGTCCCAGCTAACTCAAAAGCACCTATCAACAACAATGGCTTGTTTCCTTTTCTGTGTCTGTAACTTTTTTGTCACCCTAGAAATCTACTGAAACTTCAAGTTTCCAGTCAAACCTTACTTATTGGAAACTGATATTTTCTTGCTGAATGCTCACCTACGGGCCTGGTTGTTTTTCCCTAAATCCTTCTTTGCACTATATAGTTTTATAACAGTTATAAAATTATAAGGTAATTTTTATTTGCACAGGAAAAAAATCTTCAAATACAGGAAAATGTGTTTTCTGCACTATATTTCCTAATGCTTACAATTATGCAAGACCTTAATTGATCATGAAAAATACAGCAAGAAGATTCCTTAGACGTGAAAGCTGTGAGACTTCTCACTTTTGCCATGCCGTCAGGAAGGATCAATCACTGGAGGCTGACATCATGCTTATGACACTAGA
Source organism: Nesogale talazaci (assembly GCA_004026705.1). NCBI lineage: Eukaryota > Metazoa > Chordata > Mammalia > Afrosoricida > Tenrecidae > Nesogale > Nesogale talazaci. The sequence goes on along the minus strand of PVJH01023624.1, from coordinate 2,730 downwards.
AGTTTCATGATAAAGAAAGAAGCTCTCAGTGAGATGGATTTTTCACAGGTTTTGTAGCAAGACCCAATATCCCAGTGGTTGTGAGGATGCTCCAAAATAGGACTACAGTTTGGTGTTTTTTACACAGAAGGTTGCTGGTACACTTTGGAATCCATTCCATAGTGCCTAACAACAAGGCAATCAAGAAGAGGAATGAGGAGAGGGGGTGAGGGCATAGCAGATAAAAGGGTAGAACTCAAAACGGGGCAGAACAAAATGAAAAAAATGCATTTTTGCAATGAATGAATTCTACATTTGAATATATTAACATTGTGTGATTTTGAAAAAGGCTTCTGTTGATAGTATAAATCATAAACTATATTCAGGATAACATTTTAAACTGGTAGATAGGAATCACTGCTAGCTTTCTTTTTTAAAAATCATCTTATTGGGGGTTTATACATCTTTTCTCATAATACATGAATACATATATTGTGCCATGCTTCTTCGCATGCCTGCTGCTGTCATCATTCTCTGAATCTCCACCATTCCACCTGAGCCCCTGACATCAGCCTCTCATGCCTTCCCCTCCATCCTTGCTCCCCATTCCCCCACCATCCCTCAATACTCTACAAACCATTATTGTTTTATCATAGCTTACACTGCCCAATGTCTCTCCTCACTCTCTCCACCAATGTCTGTCCCCCCGGTAGGAGGTTATGTGTATATCCCCGAAGTTGGCTCCCCCTCTCTACTCCACTTTTCCTCCACCCATCCAGTAGTTCCACTCCTTCTAATTTTCAATGTATCACTGATAATTATTACAAAGAAACTACAGATAAATATTCAATATTAACAACCTATATATTTTAGAGCAATTAACTGACATTTTTAGATAGCACCATTTCTGAAGCACTTTGAGCACACCGAAATAAAACAAAAATATTTCCAGCACAGATAGGATATATTGTTTAGTAAATTCATTTAAAAAATAAGAAATATCAACATGTGCATCCTCTTATTTTTGATGGAATATATTAATTTGAAACATAAATACTTATTTTGACTTCCAATGCTTTCTTGTAAGATCATTCACTAAAGGTTACTCAAATGAAAGAAAAGTATTGCTTTGAATGGAAATATTTTTAGTACATTAATGAGTATGAAATCATTAACTTACAGGATCTCTATCCATCTGACAATATAAAGTTGGTTTTAGAAAAGTGTAAAACAAAACTCTGAAAAAAATATAAAATAAAAGAAATCCTTAAATTATTTTTGCATATTTTTTCATTAGGCTTCCTGTAAAGAAAAAAAAATTGAAGATGTAATTGAATTTTGTGACTAAAGATGACAATATTTATAATACAAGGAGAAGAATAGACTTTCTTGTTACAGCTATTATCATAAATCTTTCTTTATTTAATTAAATACCAAGATATCACTACTAAGATAACACACACACACACACACACACACCCCAAGGCATTGTTCATGCTGAAAAGATTGTTATTGTCATAATACAAGATCTTTGGTTATATTTTGGATTTAACTGCTCTTAAAATTATTTTTGTTCAAGTAGTTACATCTCAGAGTGCCAATATTTCAGAGGAGAAACCGTTGCCATTTAGCAGAATGATTTAGTGGCTTCATCCTTTTCCTTGTTTATGTGCACATTAAGATTTTAAACATTTCATTTTTCCCAACCTGTCCTATTGTCCTCTTTCATCTTAATGCTTTTGATTTTTGAGACAGGCTAAAAATGTGTTTTTGCTTGTTGTTTCATTTTTGCTTCTGAAACTTGTTGCAACTTTACTCCAATGTGAAACTAAATTCTGAAAAACATTCTAAAATAAAAGAAACCCTTAAATTAAAGTTGATCTTAAAATCTCAGGATGGTCGTCCTTGGAGAGTACCTAGCCATGACAACATTAGCTGGTGTAAAATCCACTCAGCAAAGAAGAGCCTCCTGAATCTTCCTATACCCCAGGAGATGTTGAGTTGACAGTTCCTGTTGGCTGTCTGCCACCCAGGCCCCGCGGCCCTCAGTGTTTGCATTTGTGCTGAACCAAGGCTCTCACTTTCTATTTTACATTTAAAGCCTTTATCTTTTTGACTTCAAGGATGTTTATGGATGACCAAAGCAGGTCAAATAAGATAAGGCACTGTCACTCTCCACTAAATCTTGCCTTTATTTTTTTTTTTTTAAGAACTGCCCTGAAACTGAACTTCTAAGAATTTCTGACTAGGACAAAGACTACATAACTATATTTTTAACAGTGTTTCCTTGAATCAAGGAAAGATGTTAGGGTCTTCAGTTTTGGTTCCATTTATTACATTTTTGACCCTGAGGATATAATTAACTTCTCTGTGATACAGACTCTTGACTAAAAGTTCAAATAGCAATGTCTATCTTATGTACCTTCCAAAACCCAAACAAGTCTTAAATGAAGCTATTCATGTAAATGCTTTTTATACTCTTAAAGCCTGATTAAATATAAACTATTTGTTTCTCTCTAAAAAACTAATCATAATGGAAGTCATATTTTTTAAAGATACTATATAGTTTTAGGCTCAAAGAGTTGGTCTTGACACTTCACTTTTGAGTGAATACTTTATTATTCATATCTTGTTTAAAAGGAGTGCTGGTGATATGGTTGCTTATGCATTGGAAACCATATATACAATCTCTATGAGTTGGAGTTGATTCAATGGGAATGAGAATCTTATTTAAAGAAGAAAGGGGAAAAA